>CM062816.1:860545733-860748291 GCA_031772625.1 Pinus tabuliformis
TCTAACATCTAAGCACGACCTCTGGTAACACATCTTGTATCACAAATACATATACCCCAAGACAATAGAGGAATGGGTGTGTTTCCCAAAGAAGCATATCAAGGGAGGTTCAAACTTGTAGAAGGCCTTCATTGAGTCACTCAACATTATTGGCAATTACATGTACTGGAAAATTAGAAACAACAATTCAATTCAGCTAGATAAGCACAAATGAATAGGGAAGGAAGCAACCTACAAAATGCCCAGAATCCTGCAGAACTCAACATTCAACATTCTTGAATTCATGTCAAATGTTGTTATCCCACTAGCCCAACCATCCATGGACCAGATTTGGCTCAGCAGAGATGATATGAGGTTTACAAGAGAGGCAACAAATCAACAGATCATTTTCAGAGTTTCATTAATAAAAACAGGTATCAACTCAGGGATGAGAAGGACATACTTCTCTCGAGTTCCAATTCAATCAATGACTCTTACACCTCTTAATACACTATCATAAACACCAAAGAAATCTATAACACAAGTTGAACCTTTCCAGAACAAAAGGTAAGTGAAAAGGTTGACAATGAAGTTTTCCATTCCTATCCAAGTCCTATGGTCAAATCTTGCTCACCCATAGTGCTTCTAATGTACAAGGAAAAAACATACCTTCATTATACATTTACCCTAGGATAAAACACAACTCTAAAACAGAGCCAATTCCAAAAAGAGAAAAAAAAGAGCCCAAGGCACCAAGATCCCAATGAAGAAAATATGATGAGCCAATGTAGATCCTTCGGGCCAACTAAGGATAACCCTGAGTGATCCAGGTGCATATTGGTGGCCACTTGCCTATTCCACTTGGACTCCCAACACGGTTTCTTTTAGTTTCCTTAATTGTAGCACAATTAACTATTTTTGGCATTGTTTTGGGTCCTGAACTTTTGGAGCTGTTTTGAGGCCCTAAATGATGTTTTTTGTAAAATATGAAAACTTTTATCATCTAATAGGGGTTTGTAGTCAAAATTTATAGTCCTCGAATAGATCTTTCTAACGAGGTATTGTACATGTCAAACAGAGTTCGTATGTTAAATTTACAACCCCAGGAAGTTGGTGTACCAACTAACCCAACATGGCCCACAAACTTTTGGCGCTTCATCTCCTATGGTTAGGTTTTTGGGTGTTTATGGTTTCCCCTTGTTTCTTAATAATAAAAAAGGCCTACAAGCGTCATTGTAAGACAATTCAGAGGCATGTAGCTGCCACATGTCTTCTTAGTGATAAGCTACCATCTCCTGATCTATTTATTTCCAATTTGCATGTAAACAGTTTTCAATGTTTTGTTATTAATGAATTGAAGTTTAGTTTTCATTGTATCTCTATGCTTTATTTTAAATCTACATTTCATTTTCTTTCCTACATAAATCTGGATCAGCGGTATTAGAGCAGTCTGCTCTTTCTCTCTTTTTCTGTGGATGTCCCCAATGAGGTCAGGATATAAGGAGTTAGGGCTTGAACTAGTTGAACCTTTGGAAGATTGGCCTCACCAACCCCGATGGCCTCCCATGGTGGAGGAAAGAAATACGAGGGAGCAGGACATAATTTGAAAATATTGCTCAAAGAATCCCCCGAGTGACAAAGAAACTAGATGATGGACAAATGTTCCCAGATCCTTCGGCAGATTCCCATAAGTGACGTATATTCATCCAGCAGTCACCCTGGAGGTGCCACTCCCTTTAAGCTACAAGTCAACTTTGAAATTCCCATATTTGAAGGCCAGATAGATGCAAATTTTGTAGATAAATGGTTAAATTTGTTGGAAGGATATTTTTTTGGTCATGATTTTTCCAATAGGGAAAAGAATACTTTTTCATTCCTCAAAGTTGTCCCTCGTGTTAGGGAAGGTGGGAAACCCACTGTGAGAAGAGGGATGAGAGGGAACCCTCACTCTAATCATCCACACCCACTTGGAATTATTTCTGAGACACCATCAAGGAACAGTATTACCCTATCCAGAGATATGAATATAAGTACATAAAATGGACCACATTGCAGTAGGGAAGGGACCAAGACGTGCCACAGTTCACAAATATTTTTCATACCCTTCACATGAATTTGGGTATCAAGGATTCTAAGTGGCTTCTAGTACTCAAGCACTGTGACTCTCTACACAAATGCATCCAGGACAAGATGGAGTTCCTTTACATCTCCTTGTTTGGCATTGCCTATTGATACATTGTCAAGATCGAGTAGAAATTTAAACAGAAGAAGTGTGATGTCAGATCTATGAAACCAAAGCAAGGAAAATGCGCCCCAAAACCGTAGAAAAAAGTACAAATCCAAGGTAGGGTGACCTAGGACAACCCACAGAAGCCACAAGAAAATAACAACACCACAAAGACAAAGAAGGACACAAGAAAGTGGCATGAATTCCATAAGAGCCCCACTCACAACATAAGTGGTTTTCAAGCCAAGCAGTCATTAGTGATCGAGTTGAAGGCTTCAGAGTCAAATGCATGTTTTGACTTTGAGTCAAATGCATGTTTTGACTCTGAGTCAAAACTTGATAAGGGGAATGACAAAGAGAATTATATTATTGATGTGGATACCAGCACAACCATTGCCACCACCAAGATCTAAAAGATTGAGCCCAAAGATCCAGAGGAAGGGGAGCGTCTCTTTGACTCACAGATGTGGGTTAAGGGGTCTTTTTTGCAATTCATTGTCAACAACAAAAGCCAAAATAACCTCATCTCAATAGAGGTCGTTAAGTGGCTAGGCCTATCAAATGTTAGTGTTGGTCAATCCTGCCAGTCACCAGTGATCAAATGTACTCTTTCAAACTTGTTAATAGGGTCCTAAGTCAAATTTTATAGTTTCAATAGGTTTTCAAATAAAAATTTGGTCATTGGTTAGTATGTCTAGGTATGTTACTGCTCCCTTCATTTCATTGTCAAAATGCCATCTTGGTCATGCCATCACTCCTTGTCAATAAAGAGTGTCTTGGTCACATCATCAATCAGTTATATAGGGGTCATGTCATCACTTTATGTCACCATTACGTGAGTAGTAATTAGGGAAAAAATGTTCAAGGAGATTTCAACTTGTTTCAACATCCTCATTCATACTCCATATACCTCCCTCAACCTTCCCTCATAAATCCCCTTATTCCATCTAAAACCCCTTTTTCCTTGGGAAAATCCTTAAATCCTAGCCAAAACCCATTGTTCCCTTGGAAAACTCAAATCCCATTTTATATTTCAACTCTATCCGAAATCCATTTTGTAAATCCCTCTAGCCGCATTTCCATTTTCTTTATACATTTCAACTCTATCCGTGTTCCCCATTCTCCTTTATTTTTTTTTCATAAACCATGGTTGAAAGTTTTTTTTGTTATATAATTGCATTATATATAACCCACTCCCACTGCAATAAATTGTGCCCACTAGGCACGTGTCACCATATTGCCATCGTTCCTTACCTTTTGCAATACAATAGCCACTTGTTTCCCTTTTGCAATTGCGATATCGCACAAATAATAAGTTCTCTCCCTACTGATATCGTAAAGTCCTGTCCCACTTGCCGATTGCGATAAGCTCTCCCCTCGCCGATTGCGATAGTTCTCATTCTGCTTATTGTGATTGCAATCGCAATTCTTATATGTCAAAAAACTTCACCAACCCCCTCCATATTGCAATTATGATGGATCAAAAAGGTTTTTACACTATATTTTGAAGTATTTCATGTCCGTCCATCCTATGCCTCCCATGTAATACACAGGCCCCTCTCCGATTGCTATGTGATAAATCCAGCAAATGCGATATGTTATAGATTGCAGTTGTTAAAGTTTCGCGTCTGGATAGTTGGAAAAACACTATGAAACATGGTTAAGTCCCCTTTCTCTGATGCGATTTTGATATACAATGGCCCATATTTAAACGATCTGAATCAGTAGTCCCAAATAAACAGATAATAATCCTCCCATTACCCTCTCCCGGATGGTCAAAATCAATTCATTTTTTCACACTCACGATCATGATTTCTTGTTGTTTTTCATATAATTTCCCATATGTTCCCAACTGAATGACAAAAGCCTCCATTCACAGAGCACAAAATCATCTATTCCACCTCTACGCAAATAGAATTCAGTGAAAAACAGGTACAACAATGCAATTCATCAGCCAGCAGGACTAACAACAATGTCTATTCGAGGCCTTAGTTACCACCAAAATGCCCAGAACAACACTAGAACTTAGCCGACTGATATTATTAGCAGTTTGATCTATTTTTATAATTTTTGTAATAAATCTTGAATTATGTTTCAATATATTTATTTGTAAATAATTGTATAAATACTTCATATTTCGAAATATTATGGGTTTGATGTTTATGAATCATAGCTTGGAGCTAACAGGCAGTTGAAGTTATTATCTTGGGATTTTTGTGGTATCTTTTTGTGACAATTTTTTCTCTGATATTTCTTTTTCCTACTATCTCTATGCTTTCTTGTGATCATCTCATGAGTTTTAAACAAAATTCATAAGTTATATGATTTGTTTTGATG
Source organism: Pinus tabuliformis (assembly GCA_031772625.1). NCBI lineage: Eukaryota > Viridiplantae > Streptophyta > Pinopsida > Pinales > Pinaceae > Pinus > Pinus tabuliformis. The sequence continues at coordinate 860,550,277 of CM062816.1, forward strand.
AGACTTTCATGCTAGTGTTCTTTCTTCATGATGAAAGAGTTCATTGTTACATGCTCATTCTAATCCTCTACTTTTTCATCTCTGCACCACCACGAAAAACTATTTCTATCACTAATCATGCCTACCTTGCCCCATTATATCTCTATAATTGATCATTAGAAACCTTAGCCTAGTCCTAGATCTATGAGCTTCATCGAGCAAACTCTAAAATCAAACACCATTAAGCTTAATATCTAGCCTAATATCTGAAATCCCTCTCTAGTCACTTCATTGGCTATGAGATCCTTGAGAGAGCCCTCTCTGATTTGGTAGGGCTTGCTACCAGATCTAAAGATTGGTTTGAGGTTACCTCCTTGGCTTCCTTTCTGATCCTTGGGACATTGATGACTGCTAATATTTTTGGCGACCATACTAGGGGAGCGAACAATTTCATATTCCCCAGGGAAGACCATCAAATTTTAGATCTGATTTACTTATGGTGGAAAACGGTCAGACACATATGAAGGCTGAACCATTTAGCTGGTGACTCCAACTTGATCTAAAGACTCCACTGGTAGTAGGATCCAGAAATTGAGATGAGTTCTATATCCAGAAGGTAAGCTCCTTTAAAATGAGATCACATTCCAGGTTTTCTGAACTACATGGCTTGTGTATATTGGAAAATTTATTTGTTGAAGTTCAAAGATGAGAAAGGAGATGATGCTACTCTACATCTCATTAAATTTCACATGCATGCATGCAAGTTGAGGGCTCAATTTCTTGAATATTGTATGATGAATATTTTCATGGTAACCTTAGAAGGAAAAGAATGGTCTTGGTATGAAGGTCTTCCATATACTAGTGTTTATTCTCTTAAATATTTTCAGTCAACATTTTTTGAAAAATATAGAGAGTCTCATCCTTCTTTTTCATTGGTTGAGGATTTTTGTGAACATTTTTAGGTTTTTATTCAAATTATAGAGAATTATTATGGTGATGAATATTTCATGGATGAAGAGATCATGGAGGCTTTGTATGATAACCCTTTCCATCACCAAGAAGAAAAGGTGTCTTCTCCCTCGGATGAAAGTGAAACTGAGAAACATCTCAATGATGACATTAAACAACCTATAGACATTTCAGAAGAACAAGGGAACATTTAGCCCTATTTTAATGAAGAGCCGGTGCTTATGTATGATAGTCATGTTCCATCCTATGAGTCTGATGAATCTTAGCAACATACTTGTCATTCTTTTGATGATCAAAGGTATGAGGATAGTCAATCAAATTTTTCTTTCTCTGGGTTTTTATTTCAAGATCTGGTTTGTGAAGACCAAGATGAGTTTTCTGAAGAAATGCATGAATAAGAATCTCTAGAACTTCACCACTCATATTTCTTTCCAGCTCATCCATTTTCTAAAACACTATTCCAAGGAAAAATTTGAGCAAATCATAATTTTGAATTGGCATGTGTGAAGGTTCCAGAAAATGTAATTACAACAGAGAATAATCATCAAACATTGCAAGCAGATTATGAAGAGGAGAGCTGCGATAAAGAAGAACTTGTTTTCACAGGATTATCTTCCTTCAGGTTCAGAAAATGAAGATTCTGTTGAAGAAGAGCAGTTTGTCCCGGATACTATGGATCTACACTTTTTTTCTATTGATAATATGGTTGCCTCAAACACAGATTTTCAAGAACAAATTTCCCTTTCTCCTGATTCAAATGAAAAAGTTCATGAACATATTTTCTTCTTTCATCCTGACAAAAAATTTTCATTGGAAAATGAAGGTTGTCCTTGTATTTCTACTAACTTTCAAGACACCCTAATGTTCCAGATTATTGAAGACCCTATTGCCAATTTGTTAGGTCCCTATACTACTAGTGTAACCCCTTATTGTTATTAGTACAACCCCTTTATTATATTTTTGTGCCCATGTAGTCCCCATATTGTTATTATTGTGCCCCATAGAAGCCCACTATTGTAATTATTGTGCCCTTACATTATTATTGTTATGTCAACTCTAATTATATTATGACCCCTTAGACTCGTATATATAGAAAGGAGGTTTTGTCATTTGTATCATCAAATAATTGTTCATTTGTGTAATGTAAAGGAGGTTGCCCCCTTGAAGAGGCTTATTTCTAAGATGTTCATCTATATTTTTTATCTTTTTGTGAGTTGGTTTCATAACATTTGGTATTAGAGCCGACATAACAATAATAATGTAAGGGCACAATAATAACAACATGGGGACTACATGGGCATAACAATATAATAAGGGGGTTTTACTAATAATGATAAGGGATTACACTAGTAGTATCGAAGGAAAACCTGGAAAGATAATCAGCTCTAACAGCATGACAAAGCTTCTAAATAAAGAACAATAAGGTGTAATTGCACAATTATGTTCACTAGAGGATCCCACATCGAAATCATGTATTTCTCCAGATCTCCAAAATGTTTTGGACAATCATTCCAAGGTATTTGAGACTCCCAAAGGCCTCCCACCTATTTGTGATCATGATCATGCTATTCATTTGATTCCACGAAGTGTTCCTCCAAACATCAGGCCTTACATATATCCATATGCCCAAAGGAGTGGGAACTCATTCAAAAGTTGCAGAAGATCCCAGTTCAAACAATATTGCGAGAACTTGACAAGGAAGGAAAAATCATATTGGAACCTAAAGCAGTCACAGAACCGAGAAATTGAAAGCTATGAAATAGATCAATTTCAGAGTATCTCATCAAGTGGAAGAACTTACCCGCTGAAGATTCCACATGGGAGGACAAGAATTTATATAGAAGCATCAAGAACTACTCAAGCATTGAGGACAACACTTTTTGAAGGAGAGGGGCATGTTAGGTCCCTATACTACTAGTGTAACCCCTTATTGTTATTAGTACAACCCCCTTATTATATTGTTGTGCCCATGTAGTCCCCATATTGTTATTATTGTGCCTTTACATTAATATTGTTATGTCGGCTATGATTATATTATGACCCCTTAGACTCCTATATATATAAAGGAGGTTTTGTCATTTGTATCATCAAAGAATTGTTCATTTGTGTAATGTAAAGGAGGTTGCCCCCTCGAAGAGGCTTATTTCTAAGGCATTCATCTATCTTTTCTATCTTTTTGTGAGCTAGTTTCATAACACAATTTGTTGTAGCCATCTGGGAAGATGAATTTTGTTGTATTCATGGATCATGAGCACATGTTCAGTGGTCACTTTGAGTTTCCTATCTTTTGTTTTTTCTACATGCTCAAGGAAAGTACGAGCAGGATTCAAGTAAGTAGCCATTTGCTGGATTGGTTACACTAGAGGGATCATTTCACATGATTGCATATATATATATATATATATATATATATATATATATATATATATATATATATATATCTTCAACAAGTGGTGTTTATCATCAGGATTTGAAGCCTGAGGTGAAGGCCCTACGATCCCAATGGTCTGCTACCATGTGTAAGTAAGTTCAGTTAGTAGTCAATTTTTTTAGTCAAGTCAGGCCAGTTTCAGTTTGTCTTATGTTTTGACAGTCAGTCATTTCAATTTTGGGTTTGTTTACTTTTTTGACTCCATTTCCTAATGGATGAGGCTACCCGGTCTGCGGTGTTCTTCAAACCTCCTAAAGGAGTTGTCATCCCCAGCTAGAGCAAATGTTAGTGTCTGTCAGTCCTGCCAGTCACCAGTGATCAAATGTACTCTTTCAAAGTTGTTGATAGGGCCCTAAGTCAAATTTTATAGTTTCAATAGGTTTTCAAATAAAAATTTGGTCACTGGTTAGTGTGTCTAGGTATGTTACTACTCCCTTCATTTCATGCTCAAAATTTCATATTGGTCATGCCATCACCCCTTGTCAATAAAGAGTGTCTTGGTCACATCATCAATGAGTTATATAGGGGTCATGTCATCACTTTATGTCACCATTATGGGAGTAGTAATTAGGGAAAAAATTGTTCAAGTATATTTCAGCTTGTTTCAACATCCTCATTCATACTCCATATACCTCCCTTGACCTTCCCTCATAAATCCCCTCATTCCATCTAAAACCCCTTTTGCCTTGGGAAAATCCTTAAATCCTAGCCAAAACCCATTGTTCGCTTAGAAAAATCATATCCCATTTTATATTCAACTCTAGCTGAAATCCATTTCGTAAATCCCTCTAGCCATATTTCCATTTTGTTTATACATTGCAACTCTAGCCGTGTTCCCTATTCCCATTTATTTGTCTTTCATAAACCATGGTTGCAAGTTTGTTTTATTATATAATTACATTATATATAACCCACTCCCACTGCAATAAACCGAACCCTCAAGCCACGTGTCACCATATTGCTATTGACCCTTCCCTTTTGCAATACAATAGTCACCCGTTTCCCTTTCCCTTTTGTGATTGTGATATCGCAAAAATCATAAGTTCTCTCCCCACCGATATTGCAAAGTCCTGTCCCCCTCATCGATTACGATAAGCGCTCCCCTCGCATAAATCTTTTGTGTTTTCTCTATGGGCAAATTGGATAACTCAGAAAGCCTCCATTGGCACTTCTCCTTTTAATTTGGTCTATGGGAAAGAAGTCATCTTGCCAACAAATGTAGCTATTCCCTCTTTAGCCTTAGTTCAATTCATTGAAGAAACTCCTTCCTCATCTATGCAGGTTAGACAGTTACAAATCCTTAAGCTTGAAGAGGAAAGAGAAAAAGCCAGGATCACACATGCACATCATCAGCAGTTAGTCAAAGCCTCCTTTGATTCAAATTTTGTAACTTCAAAATCTTTTCAACTCGGAGACCTAGTATTGAAATGGGATAAATCCCACGAAGAGAAAGGTAAGCATACCAAGTTCCAATAAATGTGGCTTGGTCCATTTCAGATTATGGAAAAAATAGGCCCATCAACTTTCCTATTACAAGATTTATCAGGTAAGAGAGAATCTCTACATGTTAATGGGTAGATTTTAAAGAAATACTTTCCATAGAAGATGATCTCTTATGTTCACTGTATATTATTGCCTTTAGTTATTCTTTTTTTAAGAAAGAATAATACGAGTTGAAAAAACATTTACTTTTGGCTTTACAAAGGATAGTCCCTTTTTAATTTTGACATTTCGCTTGTGTAAGTAAAGATTGTTATGAAAATAATCTTCACATATGAAATACATAGTTAAGTTCTATTGCTCCAAACCTGCCTGTTTTCTACCAAAATTATATGATCTTTGATGAAACTTGCCTTTAGAAAGAAATTTTTCCTTTACATTGGTCAAGAAAAGTATCAATAACAAAGAAAAGTCTCTCTATAGAAAAGCATCTTTAAAACTCTAAAATTGTCGTCCAGAAGCTCTTAAGGAGCCAATGCTTCTCCCCACCTAATCAACTTTCATGTTTAGAGTGTAATTATAAAATATACTTAAACTGAAAGGATAAGAGATCTCATCATGAGCCGGCTTACCATGATCATAAGATTATAAATAACTGACATTACCAATACTGCATATCAAAACAGGGTAATGGCTTAAGATTATATCAATCAAAAGACAAGGGTTCTCATTAAGAGCTAGCTTGTTCAGTTAAGTTACAATGCAAGTGAATGGAATTGTCAATTTTGGTCACCAAACCAATGCATTTTCCTTTAAGAGATAAAAGATGAAGATTTGAAGGAAGAACGAATTACTTTAGAAAATATAGAAAGCAATAAGTATACAAATGAGCTTATCTTTAAGATTTCATTCTGATTTAAGTGGGATATTGAATCATTGTTGGTTAAAAGGTAACCCCGTCGAGGCTATGAACACCGGGTGGTAGCAGAGGCTCTACCTACAACAACTGAGTATACCAAAAACTGATCTGAGGAGAGTCTCCTTGCTTTTATCTTTAAAACCAAGTAATGACTAATGTAGACAAAGTGACTTTCTTATGAGAAAAGAATAATCAAAAGAATGATAGTTAAGTAGATGTTGTTTTATTATTAATGAGCAGTATTACTTACCTTATATTCCATGTAATTTATTTTATTTCCAAAACTATCTTTATTTTGGAAGTTTTAGAAATTTCAAAAAACTCTTAGAGATAACTAGTTCTTCCAAGTGAATCGCCAATTGTTGTGCTATTCAACAACCCCCCATTTATTAATGGTAGTAGTTAATATTACATTAATAAATGGGGACCCTTTAAAAAATCCATCCAAAAAATAAACTTAGCATTTAGGCATTTCTTTTATTTTTGGAATAAAGCAAGATATCAATCAAACCCCCTTTTTTTCAAAAGAACTACTAAATGCTTGCCTTCCCACATTCAGCATGATTAAGAATCATCAAAAGACCTTTCTAACCCACCAAATCCAGTAAAAAACAATTAAAAGAGGACTCTATGCTTTATACCTTGAAACTATCATATTTTTGACATAAACTAGGTCCTTAAGCTTTTCTCTTTGAAGCCAAGTCTCACATCGCATATCGCCATTTATAAAGGACCCTCCTTAAAAGGTTATCTCAAAACATGCAAGATGAGAAATTGCGATGGCATCATAACCTTTATCGCATCGCATTTCGAGCATTCAAAGGAACACCGCAAACTTACCATCAGCCAATATTACGAAATGTGATCAAGACCTAGACCCACTCCTTAAATATATCACAAACAAATGTTTAGGTCTGCCACTCATTAAAAAAGGTCTTTACATAGAAAAACTTTACAAGTAGCTACGTTTTGAAACAATAAACGAGCGGCTCGCATCTCGCATCTCGCAGAAACACAAGAGAAGGTAAGAAAAGCGAAAAGGAATAATGTGATATTGTGATCTGCGATATTGCTTTGCAAATCGCAAAATCTCCATTATCACAGTTCAAAGGCTCACCACCCTAGAAGCTTTCTTCCTGATTTACGATGCAGAAATTTATGAGCATTAAAGCTAAGGGATAACGAAGCATTACTGGGCATTTAGTAAGAGATAAGTGCATTTATGTGTGAAAATTCATTTAGTGTGATATGATATCTTCTTACATGCGTTCGAATAAAACTCCTTTTATCACCTTTACAAGTTATCTGCATTATTTCATTTCACGTTCATTATCATCTTTGTGTATCCAATAGCTGTTGTTCTTCACTTTCAGGGAAAATCCATAGAGAAAATCGTTGAGAGCAATGGTGAAGAAAGGCAAGGCAGTCGTCTCTGAGAAGTTAGAAATGACTCTTCCGTTTACGAATATTACATGCAATAGAGAGGGAGGAACCTCTACATGGGAGGCCATGTATAATATACTAGAGGAAGAGCAACCAAGGATTCTGGAAACAAAGGTTACAGTTGACAGACATGATTCCTCAGATGCTTCCATGTTTGAGACAGCATGCTCATTTTTTCATCGCATAGCTTAGCACCCAAAGTTAATCCCTTATACAAACATGGTTAAATGGGTTATTAATGAAGCTGACATCTTAGACAGAGAATTCAAGACAAGAAGCCAAGAGGTTATGGGATCTTTTACGCCAGACAACTTGTGGCTTATGTACCACCTTCTAGAGCCACAAGTCATCTACAACAAGCAATTCATCGAGAAGTTTGCCAAAGAGAACAAGGACCCAGCGGACTGCACCTAGACCTAGTCAAATAATGAGAAAAAAATCAAGAAAGACAAGAACGGTATGTACACTACTGCATCTATTTGTCCCCTTCATAGTTTTGCAGCGGCCATGCTATGTAGACTATTTGGCAAACCCGATAGTACTAAATTCTCCCCAGAATGGTTGTCATTAATAGATGCAGTCGTTAACGCAACTGTAATGAATTGGGCACAATTTTTTTTTGACAATTTAGCAAGAACAATAATGGAGTATAGAAGGAAAAGAAGTGTTGCTTTGAGGGTTTACCCTCCATTTTTTATGAGCGCCTATGTAATGGATGCAATTTGTTTCGGTTCGAAATTTCCTATCATGGGATGGAAGTGGACTATTCAAAATCCACTTCCCATTCACATATACCATAAAGACATGTGGGAATCTAACTTTCAACCACATTTTTTCAAAATTTTCCATGGAGTTATGCTCCCTATTCACAGACGGCTTTATAACCGAGATGCCCCCAGTTCTTTCCAAGAATCTAAAGTAGATATCCTCCTAGTTGCCAAATGGTTTAGGTAGAAGACATTTACGTATATTAGGGTATTTGGTAGCATTACCTCCCCTCATGTCCTCCCATACTATGTTCCGGACAAATTGATGGCTAGAGAGATAGCCTATCAAACAGCTAGTGAGGGAGGGATGAGAAAAACATTAAAGGAAGAAAAAAATGCCATATGGCCTACATTCCCTTTGCGGTGTGGAGCATTCGCATTGCACGACCTACGGCATGCATTTAAAGAAGCAAAGAAGATGTTATCTTTGCAATTACCTAAATTCCCTGGAAGGCAATATGACCCGTTCGACACTGTCAAAGACTTTACCACCATGGTGAAAATAAAAGTATTCAGTAATGAGGAAGATGCATTTGATGACATATTTTTGCATAAAAACAACTTCACAGAGGTGAATCATATGGCACAATTACTTTTTGACCATGAATATCTTGAAACCTTTTACGAGTATAGAGAAAGGAGGCTAACAAAGGTCCCATTGGACCAATTATTGATTGAGCCTACTCCCAGTGTAAGTATAGAAGGTGACTCCAAAGAAAATTCTAAAACTAATTCTGGAGTAGAAGCAGAGAGTCAGAAAAGGATACAGCCCAATCTACAGAGAATACAACTGAGCAAACTTCAGCTAGCAAAAAGGATGAAATCCATGCCACCTCCACATAGCCAATAAAACCCCTGGTGATTGATTTAGAGGAAGAATGGGACAACTTTAATAAAAGGCTCAATACAAAGGAACAAACACCAGAGTTGCAAACTCCACAACAAAAAACAACTCAGGAAATTATAGCAGAGGAGACTGTAAATACTTAAGAGGTAGAACACATCCCTGTTACCCCCACCTCTGAAATTGTTTTGAGAATAGAGGAGATTCCCCCTCTAGATGTGTTTTATAGCCCACAACACAAAGTCGTTGTTAAAAGACAAAGGAAGAAAAGGAAGTTGGATTCTACAACTATTACTACCCCTGATAATGAATTGATGGATGTTCTCTGGAAAGACTCACCCATCAACCCATCCGCTAACTTTACTAGACTCTCAAAATTTGCAGGTGCCTATGCTACAATGACCATTGATAAAGCAACAGAGGTGCAAATGTTTCTTAAAGAAAAAGAAGATAAAATTTTGTCGCTTGAACAACAATTACAGCAAGAAAAATATGACCAGCAAGCAGAGATACAGTTAGCTAAGCTACAACAAGAGTTCGAGCAGATGCAAATAAAACATCAAACCAGCTTAGCAGAGAAGGAAGCACAAATACAAGGAATAACTAATCTACATAAATATGATCCAAAAATTGATCAGTTTATTACTGAAGCACTCAACCTTAACTCCCAGCTGATGCACCAAAAAGAACTATTATGCCAGAAGATTTCACAATGGAATTCTTATTGTGAAACAAGCGACAAATTGACAAGTCAAGTCATGGAAATGAGACTTGAATATGATGAAATCTTGAAAAAAGTCTCCGACTTCATCACCTAGTAGAATTCAGAAGATGGGAGAAAAGCCGACTTGCCTAAACTAGAGGAGTCACATAAAGAAATCTTATTTGCAAACTGGGATTCTCGGCTTAAAGAGGTAGAAAAGGCAACAGTAGACGCGGTAGCAACAACAAACAGTGTCATAAAAAATATTAATGAAAATTTACATAGCACCAACCTTGTGGCAGAATCCATTCCATGTTTTCTTCCTAATGTAAAATAGCTTGAACTACAGTGAAGACAGGCAACAGAAGAAAAAGTAGAACTGATTGGGAAAATGACCAGGTTAAACTGGGAAGCATATTGGCTACATTTGGTGAAACCACACAGCCAGTGGATGACCCTATGATGCCTAAACACTTCTACAGAGAAAATGGTTCTAGCACTGACCGACACTGTATTCACTGGACAGTTGAAAGCTGAAATTGGCCAACCGACACAACTCAAGCCCATGACAAACATTTGCAATCTAAAGGATCAAATGTAGAATAGTTAGTCACCATGCTCATTTCTATTTTGGTTTTATTTTGCATAATTTGAGGAAGGTCATTTAAACCTCCTCAACTATTTTTATAATAATTTATTTTAGTTTTATAGTTTAAGTATTTAAACCCCTCTCATGCATTTAGAGAGGGGTCCAGAAATTTTATCAAAAACAATCTTCAAAACATGTACTTTTGTCCCTTTGAGGAAGTTTTGGTGAAATTAATGGAACAGGTTTTATTTTTATCTGATCTAGCACTTTCTACTGAAATTGCACTTTTGTACTCTTAGATGGTGTTGAATGGACTAAAAGTAGATCAATATTGTTGGAGCACATGAGTAGGACGTATTATAAATGGTACTTTTATCTCATAATTCTTTTTACTTACGTATCAAACAATAATTTCTCTTCAAGTTGTTTATGTATGAAAGTTTGAATCTTGGTTGCCATTATTTCACTTCTGTATGATGATGATCTATATTTTATATTGAATACATGAATAATTTTTTATGCGAATATCTTTCACAATCGTTTCGGCTAACTTTTTATACGAAAAAATTATTGTTAAAACGAATTCATTTCTCATTGCAATTGAATGATATTTATTATCAATTTCTTTTAGACATTATTGTAGATCACATACATCAATTTACTCCCGGGTATAGTTATAATTAGATAGTGTTTAAATTAGGATAAAATGCATGTGATTATTAGTTTAGATTAGATCATTTCTAACTTAAACATTACTCCAAAATATCACATATCACCCCATCTGCACAATCATAAAATAGATTGAGAAACTGGTCCCATTATCCCTAGTCGGAGCCACTACTCCAAATGGAAAAGCAGCTTCCAAACAAGGTCAGGACCGGGTGGTTTCCCCCACGTTGAAGCAACAATTTTCGAGGCTTCAACAGAAGGATGGGACCTCGAGACTCTGCATTGATTATTAGGAACTAAATAAAATCGTTGTCAGGAACAAGTATCCAATCCCAAATATTGATGACCTTCTTGACCAGCTCAAAGGGGCCAAGTATTTCAGCAATATTGATTTAAACTCTAGTTATCACCAGGTTCCAATAGAACCCACAAATATATGGAAGACTACCTTCAAATCCATAGAGGGCCTTTTTGAGTGGTTGGTCATGACTTTCTAGTTGACATATTCCCCTGAAACTTTTATGAGGATGATGGATGATATCTTGCAACCCTTTACCAACTTGTTCATAGTTGTATATCTGGAGGACATCCTCATCTTCAACAAGAGTTGGGAAGAGAACTTGCAACACATTCGACATGTCCTTCAAAACTTGCGATAGCACAAACTATGTGCCAACTTGGAAAAGTGCACCTTTGGCATGATTCAGGTCCAATATATGGGTTACATCATTGACGAGCAAGGCATGCATGTGCATTGGGATGGGGTCCCCTGGTTCAGTTTTGGGGTTAAAACCCCAAGTTTTGTTGTAAATTTTGATGAAAATATGTAAAGTCTCCGCAAATTTTGGATGTGGAGTACGTAGGTAGCTAGGAGTCAAAAAGGGTTTTTACCCTCATTTATGTAAAGTTGAGTTGGTTTTGAGATCCACCCATGGTCCGTGGACCATGGGATTGTATGTAAAAGGCTATAAATAGGTGTGTCTTAGAGATCTACGTCAATGTAATGGGGATAACAGATGGAGTCTTAGAGAGTTAGCAAAGAAAAGGAATTCTTAGACGAGGTAAAGGCTTTGCAACTGAGTGAGCAGAGGCCTAGAGTAGTGTCCATAGTTAAGTGCACAGACCCCTGAAGTTGAGTGTGCAGGGAAGTTTTGAGTCTATAACCTGATACTAAAGATCAATAAAGAAGGTTGTTGAATAAAGTCATGTGTTTTATTTGTTTACCTCTATTGTTTATGTTTGCGATATATGTTGTTATGAAAGAATGTCTTTATGAAATAATGATGTATTAATGCATGAATCTACTAGATAAGTATTATTAATTGAACGCAATACATGTTAAGTATTTACGCGAAGATTATAATACCTTATGTTATGTTTATCAAGCACTTAAGTATATCTGAGTAGATTCTAATCTAAGGTGCGTGTAAGTAGGTAATTCATCTGTTCAAGGTCCACAAAACTTGATCATCGACCTTCGCGAAGGTCCAGGGGCCATCTAAAGGGAGTTACAATACCAAGCCCTAAGGGCTTATAGATTTTCACGGAGGCAGATCTAGGGCATAAAAAGACATCACTCTGATCTCTGGATGCAGAAACTTGGTTCCATCATCCCCCCATATTGCTTCGGGTGAGACTTTAGTTTGCGCTACGTGGGTTGATGCCGAAAGGGCCAACAGTTTAGGGTTTTGTTTGGCACAACCAACTCTGAACCTGGGTCAGGACCCACTAAGCCAACAAATAGTTCCATTGTCAGGACCAAGATTTGCATAAAGGGATGTGTGATGTCACATCATTGGAATTCGACCAAGAAGGAAATTGAGAAGTGGCTCGATAGGAAGATCCATTAATTCGTGGCATAGGAAAATAGGAATCCGCACCTGTCAAAAGAATAGTGGTTAGACCAATATTTGTACATGGAAATACACAAAATTTTCTTTTGCACCTTCTCGATCAAACTATATGATTGGATAGCTAAGTTGGCAGACGACCAAGGAAGGTGGAGGCTTGACGGTCTAATAGTGTGGACCCTGGAGCTAGTGCGGAGGTTGGAATCTTCCGAAGATAATATCGCATGCGCTATTTATCATTGGCTTGATCGGGTTATAGGAGGATTTGTTACAGAATTCATATTTGATACCTCAGTCAGCTACAGTGAAGCAAAGCGATGATTCTTCAAAGGATGTGAGGTAAGTACCTAAGATCTTTGAATACCCAGATTAAGGTGTTGTTGTGTGAAAAAATAGTTATGCCATTGTCTTGATGTTCAGAGCTACGTGAAGTGGAAAACTCTTCTGAGATTGAGGGAAAACAAGTCCTAAATATAGCCCGTTGATCAGAAATCCTTCGAGTGATGACAAAGGAGTAGTACAGACCTCACCGCGGAGTGCGGTCCATCTGATAAGACAGGATTTTTCATGGATACATCATCCATCCACTCCACCTCCACCTTCACCTCCACAGCATACACCTTCGCCCACACCACCACCACCACCACCATTGTTCAACATGTCAAACTCAGTAAAGCTATCGATTTTCAAAGGTATAGGGAGAGAAGATACATATCAGTTCTGGTTCATCTCAAATGTTGTATGGACCGCACAACATATCACTAATGATAGCATAAAGAAAACGTAGTTGGTTACCGCTCTGCAAGATCACGCACTGACTTGGTACATTAAGTACTACACTGATAACCCTTTGGCATCGTTAGCAGACATTAAGGCTTCTTTGAACAAAGAATTCAGTAAGCCTAAGTCTGACTCGCAATCAGTAGTTGGATTCAAGGAAATCACGATGAGGGCTGGTGAAATGCCCTAGGAGTTAGATCAAATATTGAAATGTGTGATCTACGAAGCTAATATGCAGCTCACAGATAGTCAGCACAGTGAGTGGTTTATAGCCTCGCTCTTGCCCCACCTGAGGATTTCTTTATCACAACAGAAGATAGGGACTTAGGCGAAATCCCTAGAAATATTGATGACATTGCATGAAACGCCTATTCAGGACGCGTCTTTCGGAGTTCAAAAAATTCACTCGCAGTTGCAGAACCTCTGCTTGGGATTGTACAGCTTGAAAAAGGAAAAGGAGGCTAGGCCAAAGGTGCACAAGGAAGCCTAGTTCCTCAAGTGTAAGAGCCAGGGGCAAGATAAAGATCACTTCCCTGTCTTCACGAATTATATCACGGGGGGGCCAATGCCCCTGAGGCAGGAAGCTCTAGCAGGACCAAGTACGGGGCCCACGTTATGGTGCACTATTTTTCAGGTGGCTAGAAAACATGTAACAAATAATTGTCATTTGCTGCAAAATTTCATTCAAACACCACAACAATTGTTCTACGATTTCTGCAAATTGGTGGGCCACGATGAGTGCCACTGTCGTAGCTACGAATTAATGATGGAGAGAACACCCATGTATTGAATGCAAGCAGAAACTTGGCCTCCAAATCAGGGCGTTGGGGGAGCGTGCAGAGGATATCAGGGGCATGGATGAGGCCGAGGAGGAGGAGCACCTGGTCGAGGTTGTGGTCAGGTTATTTGCTATAAATGTGAGACACCAGGGCACTACGCGCAGGAGTGTTAGAATCAGACACGCTCGTCATGTCAATACTATACTCAATTTGACCACACTATAGAAGAACTCCCTATGCTGATAGCTAAGATGTAGGAGAAGAAGGCACAACCACAACATCCTATGCAAAAATTACAAATGATGAGAGCTAAGCCCCGCAAGGAAGACCCGAACGTAAATATAGTGTTAAGAAGTGGAGTAACGACTAGGGATGATAACGAAGAACAACCTGAAGAATATGGATGGGTCCACCGGGCCCCTGAAAAGGAGATGGGTTTTGATTTGGAGCATACAAAGGAAACATTTATGGAGGCCAAGAAAAGATTCGTTGAGGCATCTATGTTAGGGCATCAAAACCAAGTTCCAAAGACCAACGCACCTATAGAGGTTGATTCGTCTATACTTACCACATTCCTCAAGACTTGCATGAAAATATCATGCGATAGAAAGTCTGTGAAAGGCATATAGGAGTTGATCAACAAGTGTACTGGTAAGGAAAATTCTCTTGATGGACACCATGTAATTAGAAATATTGGAAAACATAAGGCAAGAAATGGGCATGAAATGAGGCTCACTGCGTAGATAGGAGATTATGAGATGGACTAGGTTATTTTGGACCTGGGATCTGATGTGAATGTTTTTCCTAAATATGCATGGGACAGATTAAGGAGACCTATGCTGCAGTGGTCTCTGATTCAACTGAGAATGGCAAACCAGCAGAAGATTATCCCTATGGGACGACTACATGGAGTCATCACAGATGCAGAAGGTGCAAGCACGCTGGCTAATTCTGAAGTAATAAAGATCGTTGATGATAGTAATCCATATCTCACGCTCCTCAGAATTGATTGGGCCATTGATCTAAATGGATTCATCAACTTGAAGAAGTAGACAATGTCGTTTGAAAGAGAATCGCTCTATGTTGTAGTGCCATTAAACGCTGCAGAAGGGTCGCACTATACTGAACCAGTCCGTGACTATGAAGAAAGTGATGATGACTTGGATCAGATTTACAAAATAACAGTGCGAGACCAAGACTGGATTAATCCAACAACTGGTGGACAGATTGCATGGGGCCGCGAAAGCTCCTATACCTTGGATTCAGATGAAGAATTGGAGCATTGGCAGAATAGATTGCATGAAGTATCTACACTACACTACAACATGATGACTAAATCGTTGCATTGTGTGTCATCAAAGGTAAGAAATTTACCCTATTATGATGGTTTAAATGATGTAGATAAAATTTTGGATGCCTTTGAAAGATAATTCCCTGAGGATCATTGCTTCCAAGCACTGGATTTGGTGTTGTGCGCTACGCCTCCACGGTGGTGGGGTATGCACAAGGACAACTTTGATGAATGGCATGATTATAGGAGAATGATGAGGTTGTGATTTGTTCATCCTAAAGTAAAATTAAATAAGAGATATGATGGGAGAAATGATCTGCATGATCATTTGGCAAAATGGACTCAAGTCTACGGAACAGAGCTGCAGCCAGAGTGGGTGCACTTATTCTGCCATACTTTGGATATAATCCCTATGAATTGGTACCAGGAAAAAAAGGTCCGCCATGGCACCGCAGAGTGGGATATATTAAGGGAGGGTTTATTAATGACCTTCAGTTTTGGAGATGTGTTCGAAAGCATTGATGAAGCTCTACAGGAGGTTAAGGCGGCAATCTTCAAAATTCTGCAGGATCCTTTGGAGTTGGTTCAACCAGATTGGAGCACCAAGCTATGCCATGCACTGGAATGTTGTAATGTGACTGCTAAGGGGGGGAATGAATATCCAAGAAATATTAATATCCCAAAGACAAAAGGCCACCATGAGGTTGAAGGTTCGCAGATAGAAAATTCGGACATCACCGCGCGGCTGAAAACTAAGCAAGTGAACATTGGTACTAAAGCAAAGCCAAAATTTGTGAATATCAGAGATTACTAGGATGATGCCACATTGGATAAAGTTTTTGAGTTACTCCGCAAGTACCAGGATATTTTTCCTACAAAATTTTCGAGCCTGAAAGGCATCGTAAGTGACCTGGGGGTGATGAAAATTACTTTGAAGCTAGACACAAAGCCTATCAAGTAGAGACCGTATTGCTTTAACCCCAAATACAAGGAAAAGGTTTGTTTAGAGATGGATAAGATGCTAGAAGTAAGCATCATCAAACTAGTTGAAGAGTTTGATTGGGTGAGCCCGATGGTGGTTTAGGACAAGAAACAGAAGGGAGAAATAAGGATTTGCATTGATATAAGAAAGCTTAACAATTCCTGTGTCCATGATCTTTTTCCGACACCGTTTACAGATGAGGTGTTGGAAAATGTTGGAGGGTAGGAAGCCTACTCTTTCACTGATGGATTCTCTAGGTACCATCAGATTAAGATCGTGCCAGAAGATAGGAGCAAAACTACCTTCACAAAAGAATGGGGTTGTTTCATTTGGACTCAAGAACGCACCAGGGATATTCTCTCACGTAGTCATCACAGCATTCAAGGAATTTATTCACAAGTTCTTGGAGGTGTATTTTTAAAATTGGAGAGTGTTTGGGTTAGTAAAGTGCCATGTAGCCAGTCTACACTTAATGTGTGATACATTCCAAAGATACCAGATCGTGTTAAACCTGAAGAAGTGTTTGTTTTGTGTCCCTTTTGGAATGTTACTGGGCCATGTGGTATGCAAGCAAGGGCTGATGGTGGACCCTGCCAAGATCACGGTAATAGTAAATTTAGTGGCCCCAAGGAGTTTCAAACAGTTGTGCACAACGCTGGGCCATACTGGATATTATCGAAAGTTCATCAAGGTTTATGCTCAGATTATTGTGCTTATGGAGAAGCTATTGAAGAAGGACACTACATTCTTTTTGGATGATGAATGTCAACACAGTTTGGACGTATTGAAAGAGAATAGGGTCACCGTGCAGGTTTTGGTCTTCCCAGATTAGAAGAAGGAATTCCATGTGCACATTGATGCCTCGTGTATTGCGTTGGGAGTAGTGCTAACACAGGCCAGTGAAGGAGAGATGGACCACCCTATATCATTTGTGAGCAAGGAAAATTTTAAGAACCACCCTAAATTTATATGTGTAATAAATGGGCAAATCCCCATGATACAGCGGAAAAATGGGAGGTGATTTTATCAATAATATAATATGTTTATATAATTGATTTGGCGAATCTCTCACTAGATTATATTATCTTGTAAATTCATGGTGAATCTTTCACTAAATTATAAAATCTTCTAAGATCTTGGCAAATCTTTCACTGAATAATAAAACATTGTGAAGTCTTGGTGAACGTTTTGTTAAAGTATGAAACCATATATGATAATAGGAAAACATATTAATTAAACTGTAATATACTAACATACATGTTTGGAAAAAAGAAACATAATTTTCTCTTCCTACAAACAATGTTGCAAGTTTCAATGGCCATGTTTGTCAAGGTTCTTACTGTACACTCTTTCATATCCTTCTATTAGTTTTGATAATATTCCATAACAAAGTTCTTGTATGTGTTGATCTTCGCCACCAATTCTATCAAGGTGGGAGAGATTAATCTTTTCTCTACCACTTTTGTCAAGGTATCGAATTTCTTTTTTATTCCATAGACTTCAACTGTGAGATAAAAAAAAAACACATCAAGTCTGTTTACCAATATTTTTCATACCCTTTTCACAAAGTTGGGTATCAAGGATTTTGAGCTACATTTGGTACTCAAATACCACGACTGCCTACACAGGTACATCCAGGATGAGATGGAGTTCCTGGACATCTCCTCGCTCAGCACGACATACCGATATGCTGTCAAGATCAAGCAGAATTTTAAACAGAAGAAGCGAGACTTTGGATCTACGAATCCAAAGCAAGGGAAATGTGCCCCCAAACCACTGAACATA
This sequence comes from Pinus tabuliformis, assembly GCA_031772625.1. Lineage (NCBI taxonomy): Eukaryota > Viridiplantae > Streptophyta > Pinopsida > Pinales > Pinaceae > Pinus > Pinus tabuliformis. The sequence continues at coordinate 860,568,497 of CM062816.1, forward strand.
GGACAAAGCCAAGGTGGGTGGCCCAGGAAAACCTGCCAAAGCCGTAAGCAAAGAAAAACACCGTGAAGCCGAAGGACACAAGAAAGTGTTGTGAATTCCATAAGAGCTCCACTCACAACACAAGTGAGTGTCGGGCCAAGAAGTCACTGGTGACCGAGCTCAAGTATTCAAAATCAGATGCATGTTCCGACTTTGAGTCAGAACTCGATAAGGGGAATGACAAAAGGAAGCAGATTATCAATGCATAGCCCAATGCCACTATTGCCACCATGAAGATCCAGAAGGAGGAACCTGAAGATCCAGAGGAGGAGGAGTGCCTTTTTCACTCCCAGATATGGGTAAAGGGTTCCCCGCTATAGTTCATTTTCGACAGTAGGAGCCATAATACCTCATTTCGGCATAGGTCGTGAAGCGGTTTGGCTTACCAACCACAACACATCCACAACTATACACCATCGAGTGGCTTCACCAAGGATGGGATCTTTGCATGAGCCAGCAGTGTTGCCTTCCATACAACATCAAGCCCTTCACGGATGATGTATTGTGTGACGTTTCTCCCCTTGATGTTTGTGATGTATTATTAGGCCAATCATACTTCTAGAAGTGACATGTTGTGTATGAGTCAAGGCCTCATGCCGTTATTGTTAATTTGGGAAATAAATTGTACAGGACACTGGAGGCAGCACCGTCTACCGCCATTTCTTTAGTTACTGCAAAACAATGTAGTAAGTTCATTTCCAAAATTAGCCACAACCTCTAGATAGGGACCCTCTGCACGACAACCACAGATGAACAAGGTCATGGAGGAGTACGTGGACATCTTCACCTCCCCCGCAGGAGTGCCTATACACTGCCAAGTTAAGAACTCCATCGATCTGACCCCAGGTGCACCATTGCCCAATGGACCAATCTGCCAGCACTCTATTATGGAGAACGACGAAATCGAGAGGCAGATTCAGGAACTGCTACAAAAAGGTCACATCTGACTAATTTCATCACCCTGTGGGAGGCCGCTCATGTTGGTACAGAAGAAGGATGGGACTTGGAGACTCTATATTGACTATCGGGCGCTGAATAAGATCAATGTCTGGAATAGGTACCCAATCCCACAAATTGATGACCTTCTAGACCAACTGAAGGGGGGAAAATATTTCAGCAAGATTGACTTAAAGTTAGGATATCACCAAGTACCAATCGAACCCTCTGATGTGTGGAAAACTGCCTTCAAAGCCAAGGAGGGCCTTTTCGAATGGTTGGTTATGCCTTTCGGGTTGACAAATGCTCCTACAACCTTCATGAGGCTAATGTATGACATCTTACTGCCATTCACCAACTCATTTGTAGTGGTATACTTGGATGACATCCTGATCTTCAGCCAGAGTTGGGTAGAGCACCTCCATCACATCCGACAGGTTCTCCAAACACTGCGGAAACATAAGCTATGTGCCAATTTGGAGAAATGCACTTTTGGAATGACCCAAGTTTAGTATCTGGGATACATTATTGATGAACAGGGAGTGCATGTGGATCCAGCCAAGACCCAAGTCATTTGGGATTGGCCAGCTCCAACCACTCTAACAGAGCTCCGCAGCTTTCTAAGTCTTGCCAATTTCTACCACAAGTTCGTGTTGGGATTCTCTCATATCACTTGGCCCTTGAGTCAAGTCACCAAGGGAGGAGAGAAAGAAAAATTATTTTGGTATAAATCTCAATACAAGGCATTCACAGAGTTGAAACATCTTGCTACCATTCACCAACTCATTTGTAGTGGTATACTTGGATGACATCCTGATCTTCAGCTAGAGTTGGGAAGAGCACCTCCATCACATCCGACGGGTTCTCCAAACACTGTGACAACACAAGCTATGTGCCAATTTGGAGAAATGAACTTTTGGCATGACCCAAGTTTAGTATTTGGGATACATTATTGATGAACGAGGAGTGCATGTGGATCTAGCCAAGATCCAAGTCATTTGGGATTGGCTAGCTCCAACCACTCTGAAAGAGCTCTGCAACTTTTTGGGTCTTGCCAATTTCTACCGCAAGTTTGTGTTGGGATTCTCTCATATAACTTGGCCCTTGAGTCAAGTCACCAAGGGAGGAGCGAAAGATAAATTATTTTGGTCTGAATCTCAACAGAAGGCATTCACAGAGTTGAAACATCACCTCTTCTCAACACCAGTGCTCGCATTACCAGACTTGCAACAGCCATTTGAGGTCGAGAAAGATGCCTCTCACTATGCTATTGGGGCAGTCCTTACTCAACATGGACATCCAATGGCATATCATAGTGAGACGAAAGGGAAGTTGCAGAACGATCGCCATTAGAAGTGGTTCACATACCTGCAACAGTTCCATTTGAATATCAAGTATAAGAAGGGCAGCACCAATAATGTTGCAGGTTGCCTTAGCTGACCACCGATCATGGCGTTAACCATCATGATCGACTCTTGTGGGAACGAGACTTCTGATTGGCCACTTCTCTACAAAAGTGACCCAGAATTCGACCACACATACCAAACGCTCTTGGAGGGTCAGCATGTTCCAGATTTTCACCTCCAGGATGCCCTGTTATGCCACCTAGGTCACCTTTGTGTTCCTTCAAGCAAGTGTGCCAAGATGATTTGGGAAGCACACTATAGTCAGGTTTTTGGGCATTTCAGGGTTGAGAAAATAGTGGTAGTACTGCAGAAGTATTTCTGTTGGTCAAATCTTCGACAGGATGTCGGGAAGTACATCAGAGCCTGCACTGCCTGTGCCATTGCCAAACCAACCATCAAGAAGTAAGGCCTCTATACTCTGCTGCCTACCCCTAGTCAACCTTGGGAATCCATCTCCATGGATTACATGTCAGACCTTCCTTATACTAAGCATGGCAAGGACTATGTTTTTTTTGTCGTCGATAGATTCTCGAAGATGCCCATTATGGCAGCCTGCAAGAAGAATATCACAGCAGAAGCCACCGCTAAACTATTCTTTGAATGAGTGTGGGTACACTTTGGGATCCCACAATCTATCATCTCAAATAGGGACAACAGGTTCCTCAGTGCATTTTGGTCTAGTCTCTGGTTAATGTTGGACACCAAGCTCACTATGTCCACAACATTTCATCCCCAAACAGATGGTCAAACAGAGGTCATTAACAGGATGATTGTACACATTCTACGCATGTACAACTCAAAGCATCCATGCACATGGGACGAGAGCCTCCCCTATGTCCAGCACAGCTATAACCAAGCTCTCCACAACTTGACTGGCCACAACCCCTTTCAGTTAGGCTTGGGATTCTAGCCACTATGTCCCATTGATGTGGCCATGCCATTTGCAGCTACTCAAGAAGATTCGGCTCATGTCCAGTCTGAAACCGATAAGGAAAACAAATTCATTAAGCACATCCAAAATATCCACCAGAAGGTACACAACATTCTAGAGAAATCAAATGCTAATTACAAGTAGCGACATGATCAACATCAGGTGCCACACAAGTTTCAGGTGGGCGACAAAGTCTGGTTGCATTTGCAAAAGGAATGCCTTACTGGAGCCTATCGAAAAATTAGACCACTCCGATATGGTCCTTACACAATTACCAAAGTTTTTGGAGACAATTCATTTGATCTCAGCATTCCCCGATTCCTTGGCCTGCACCTAGTGTTCATTGTCGACCGCCTTCGACCATACTTCCCACCATTGCTAAACACATCAGACATTACAGAACAACTCACACCTACAGAGTTAAATCCAGATTGCATGGAACAGGCCACAACTGATCAGATCATGGAAACACAAAGCAAGAACACCTGATAGCAAAGGATCCAACTATATCTAGTTGTCAAACCAGGCCAACTCCTTCACCAGGGCAAGTGGCTCACCAGGGACCAAGTTCAGCAGAAGTTTCCTCATCTCATGGAGGAACTCAATGCAATGGGGACCATTTCTTCCTAAGGGGGGAGGAATGATCCAGGTGGATATTGGTGGCCACCCACCTATTCCACTTGGACCTCCACCATTTTTTCTTTCAGTTTTTCAATTTCCTTATTTGTAGCACAATTTACTATTTTTGGCAATTTTTTGGGTTCTGAACTTTCGGAGCCATTTTGAGGCCCTAAATGACCTTTTTTCAGAAACCTAGGAGCAACATGGGTCCATGTATTGATGTTTCTCACTCAAAAGTTGTAGTCCTTAGATAGATCTTTCTAACAAGGTATTGTGCACATAAAATGAAGATCGTATGCCAAAGTTACGACCCCGGGAAGATGATGTACCAATTTACCCAAAATCGGGCCCATAGTTTGGTGCTTCATCTCCTACGGTTATATTTTTGGATGTTTAGGGTTTTCCATTATTTCTCAACAATAAATAGGCCTTCGAGCCTCATTGTAAGACAGTTCAGAGGCACGTAGCCACCACATCTCTTCTCAGAGACACGATACCATCGCCTGAGTTAGTTTATTTTAATTTTTGTTTGTAAGCATATTTCAGTAATTTACATCAATGAAATGAAGTATTATTTCTATTGCATTTATGTATTTATGGTCATATCTGTAATTTTTTCCGTTCCTGTGTAAATCTGGATCATTCGCGTAGCTTCAAACATTAAGGTAGTGGCATTGCCCACTTTTCACATAATAGCATTTTAATCCAAGTAGAAAATGACCTTAGGTACTTACCTCGCAATCCTTTGAAGAATTTTGGCTCCTCTTCGCTATAGCTAACTGATGTGTCTACTGCAAATTTAGTAACAAATCCTCCCAAAATTCAATCAAACCAATGATTGACAACCCGCACGATCTTGTTTTTAGATGCCTCTAGTCGTCGCACCAATTTTGGAGTCCACACTATAGGACTATCGAGCTTCCACCTCCCTTGACCGTCTGCCAATTTTGCTAACCACTCATATAGTTCGCATGGAAAATTGCAAAAGAAGATCTCGCGTATCTTTGTATACATATATCTATTCAACCAATCGTCCTTCAACATGCGTGGATTCCTATTTTATTGAGCCACAAACTTGTGAATCTTCCAATTTAACCACTTTTCAATCTCTTTCTTAATCAAATTCCAGTGATGTGATATCACAAATCTCTTAAGCAGATCCCAATCCTAGCAACAAAACCATTTGTTGGCTTAGGGGGTCCTGACCCAGGTTCAAATTTAGATGTGCCAACCAACAAAACCCTACACTGCTGGCCCTTTCGGTAACAACCTACGTGGCATAGGTTACAGTCTCACCCGAAGCAATATTGGGGGATGCAAGAACCAAATTTCTGGATCCATAGACTATTGCAATGTTTTCCAATGTCTTAGATCTGCTTCTGCGCAGATCTAACCTTCCGACAGAGCTTAAACCCTGAACTCATCCCTAAGTGCCTTCAATCCTTCGTGAAACTAGTCAATTACGTTATTCAGACCCTAAGAGCATAAAACTGCTACTTTCGCGCACATAGATAGGTCTTTTAGGGTTTCTCAATCTAGATATGTCATCGTGCAGACCTATCTTCCTTATCCTAACCAACTCAGTTTAGATCTAGAACTTCACGTACATCATTCAATCATCTTATTAAGCATAAACATATTCAATTAACTCAATGCACGCAGGTAGGACACATTAATTCAAAAAAATAGTATTCAAAGTGAGATAAATAAATAAATATATAAATCATAGATGCAAATATTTCCAACTCAAAATCAGTCTTTATTAATCAGAATCAGTTCAGTAAAGACTTCAACTACCCTGCACACTCAGCTGCAAGGGTCCATGCACTCAGATGTGGACTCTCTAGGCCTCTGCGCACTCAGTTGCAGAGCCTTTCCCTTGCTACCTGACAGGAACATACCTTCACGTCTACCAAACCCTTACAACATCATTCATCCATTCATCTTTCTATCTTATCTATCCCCTAGTTATCTAATACTCGCTATGACTCAACTATTTATAGCTTTTCTAATACAATACCATGGCCCCCGGCTCATGGGTGAGTCTTAAAAACTGACCAAAACAAGGTGCTAAGACCCCTTTGACTCCTATCTATCTTCGTACTCCACATCCACATTTCATAGAAACTTTTCATCTTTTACAAAATTCTTTACAAAAATTGACTAATTTAACTCAATTCTACCTCTGGGGACCCCATCCCAACACCTACTATCGAACACTTCTATCACTGAGAGAAATATTTGGAATATTGAAATCTCATCTTAGAGTCCCAGTCATAAGGAGGAGGAGTTATGCGAGCAACTATGATAGACATGATCGCTCTCTGTGAACTTTGCGACAGTGACTATGGTAGCTCGGTCGCTCCCATACCATTTTGTGTGGGCGAGAGGGATGAAACTAACCCAGACTCCTAGTCGCTCTCATGAAGACTCTATGCTAGCATCCAAGGATCCCTGTTCACTCTCATAATTATGTGTGCTAGCGTCCAGGGACTAAAATATTCAGTTTTGTGCCAACGACCAGGAATCAGAACACCCTAGTTCAGTGCAAGTTTCACCCTGTAGCTTCAGACCCTTGTGTGAGCTTCCTTCATCAAACCTGTGCGAGCCAAGACAAAATAGAAGAGGAGAAGAGAGCTTGATAAATATGTCCAAATGAGCTTGAGGTCTCTTCTATTTATAGGCTTCCATGAGGGTCCACTTGACCTGTCCATTGGTACATGTGCATAGGGCCGACCTAATCCATAATATATGTATGAATAAAATAATTCATAACTCAAATTCCACTTGTCCAAATGAGGTGATCTTTAGGTCTATTTTGGTCCTCTCTAAAAGAGAAATTTTATGCCATCATAATCTACATCAAATGAGTATTCAAAAGTGGAATTTGATTGTAGTTGCATATTTTTAACATTCCCTCTCAACTAGGGATAATTCCACCTGCCAATATCAGACCATCGATCAACATGACATGCGTCCCATCTCAAGAATCTCATCATCTCGAATCATCAATGTAAATCTCTAGATTATTCCTGTTTATATGTTCCTACCCATGTGTTGAATATTCTTAAATTTAGAAGAAGAAGAATTTTCTACTTGAGGGGAGCTTAAGCTATCACCCTTTATTCATCAAGCTACAACCTGGAATCTCTATCAATGGGCTACTACTCAGAATATCTATCAATGGGCTACTACCCAAAATATTAGTCAATGAGCTACTACCCAGAATATCTTCCAGCGGGCTACTACACAGAATATCATTCGACGGGCTACTGCGTGTAAATATGTCAACGAGCTACTACTTGGAAATATGTCATCAAGAAACTACCTGGAAATTCCATCGGGCTCCTACGCGGAAATACGATCGGGCTACTACTGGGAAATGTCAGTGGAGAGTCAGATCTATGACCCACATCAACATTGGAGATAATATCATCAGGGATCACATTTCAACCTGGAACCACATCGAGGAGCTTCTACTCAACCTAGAATATCATGGGGGAGCTACTACTATGACCCCATATCAAGTAATAGGTGATATAGGGGATCTACTACTCAACCCATCCTATTTCCAACTGATCTTCCCATCAATGATACTTGACTTACCAAAGTTAAGGATCTCTCTTAGTTCGTCACACTGGGAGCTCAGACAAGGGGGAAGAGTATAGCTCAGTGTCCTTGTTCAACGCTACTCTCATCACACTCATATCATCGTACTTGTATCAAATAATCATCATCTATCAATAGAAATTGTCTCCTGTTTATACAAGGAATCAAATCAAATATCATTTTAGATAATATATAATCATATAAATCACAAACAGGAACTATAATCATCCTCCTTGTCGAGGAGGTGTCAACCAAAAGCCTAAGCTTATCTCGTACAAATGCACTGTCTCAATAATATATGAGAGTATTTTAGTCCCAACTATATATATGGGATTCTCTGTCAATCAGATCCCACTCTTTATTATCACAATGTATCCATGTCATATCCATATCATTCTCATACAACTCTCTAAGGATATCCTTCAACCTACTCATAGCTATTTATGTTGGCAACAACGTACTCAACCTTGGTTGTGTCACAAACCTCCATCATGGCAGATCTCATACTAAGGAAACAAACATATGTGCTCATAAATAATCAACATCAACATCTCCATACAGTCATATATCATAGGAAGAATATCTCAGACCAAGAATAGATCATAACGCACAAACATCTCGAAGGGTTATTGGTGCAAATGTGTATGAAGCAGTTCAATCATGAACTTATTCAGGTTCTATGCACAATATGTATATGTGTGTGTATATATATATATATATATATATATATATATATATATATATATATATATATATATATATATATATATATATATATATATATATATATACATATATACATATACATATATATATATACACATATACATATATATATATATATATATATATATATATATATATATACATACATATACATATATATATATACACACATATACATATATATATATATATATATATATATATATATGTATATGTGTATATATATATATATATATATATGTATATATGTATATATATATACAGATGGGTGTTCTAAATGAAACATCAATTCTTCAATCAATTGTAAGATGCCATGTCAAGTTCAACAACATCTTTAACTTCAAATCGGAGTGTCCAAGAATTTGCGTTTCCAATTTTCAATGCTTCTTCAATAGCTTCAAAATATAGATTGCCTTTTCCAAACTTCAAAAATTGATTCATCATGCCATGATACATTATTATGATCTTCATAAGCCACCCCCCTTTATATCGTCAGAGGCTATTTACCTGACAATAGTAGATCGTCATTATATAAAAACCAAAATCAAATTCAAAGTCATACCTTGGAACACTTCTAAGGTAAAGGCTTGAATCAACATATCATCCAGCTTCATCAGATAACTGTCAATGCATAAATATCTGGATTGGGGTAGCTTGCTTCATGCAATGCTCACTGCAACCATAACACTTTACCAAACTATCAACCCTTCATAAATCCTTATTGTGCAATCAAATCAACTAAATCAGCTCATCAAAGTTTAGAAACTAGATCAATACTAATATCAAAAGTCATCAATATATCAATGTCAATTATTTGAACAAGTAGGGATTTCATCAAGTCATGACATCATCTATTATCATGCCAATATGTTTTCATCAACTACACAATATCAATCAAGTCATTCCCATAATACAAGTCATTGGAAGTCACTATTCTCATATATCATTATCATCAAGACAAATCATTAGTCGTCAAGTCAAAACATTAGACATCATGTCAATATCCAAATTTGCTATCATAAAACATATCTCAATCATTGAGTCAGAGATCTAGGTCATCTTTAGACATCATACAGCTCATATATATCAATCAACCAAATCATGTCAAACTCTTATAGCACAAACTTCAATCATAATGACATATCTATATGTATTTCATGGTCACCTACAAACATTCAAACTTCCCTGTTTACAAATCTTTCAGATATCTGCTACTTGTCTGTGAAATTGACATCCTCTAGGTGAACATCTTGATTCAGAGTTTAGAAAAATTCAGAAATTTTCAGATGATGGTCAACAATAGTCAAACCTCTGGTTCTCCCTTCATGTTAGCATGGGAGTGACTTTAGTTGTCTGGACACTATGCGGGCCTTAGCATGTGTGCATCCAAGGATAAGATCTCCCAGTTCTATGCCTGCGTCTAGAGAAGAAACCCTAATTTCTATATTGGCTTCAGATCTAAGAACTTATTGCAGATCAATAATGTCAAATGCACATAAATCATATTTCAACAGTACATAATGAAAATAGTAATAAGAGTAAGAATCTTGAGAAGATATTCTCCCTTTGACTGGGAAACTACTTCATTCGTCTTATTTCATGTCATAAACCTATGTTTACTATAATTGTGCAACAACAAATCGGTTAGATCATAAAATCAAACATATATGCATCATGGTCATAACATCCTCACATCAGCTACTACATCATTACATCATGACATCAATATTTAATCAAAGGTTAGATTCACATGATAAAGACAGTGGACATGTGTGACAACATACTTCAAAGATCATGAACACAATATCAAGTCAATCCATCAAGTTAGGGCATTCATTTTTACCATATGCCATAATTACTATCAAATACATGACCACGGTTAATAAGAGATCTAGAGTATCAAACTCATAGTTCTATCATCAAGGTTACCATAGGACCAAGTTAGGTCATTCAATAAAACTTTACCAAAACAACAAGAGTGTCAACATAATTTTATCACAAGCATTAACAGTATCAAGGAGGTAACCTTCTATAAGAGATCCATCATGTCTTATGCATGTCAAGTGTCAAGAGTATCATTTACTAGAGTCAAGGTACTAGCCTTCTTCACAGAATCAGGATCTCCAAGAACAATAGATGTTAGCCAAACATCAAGTTATGCCACTATATCCAAGATCCACAATAAGTAACCTCATAGAATCAAGAAGATCAACATGATCAAAATATTCAATACCAGGTGCATCATTTCATCATAGGAAACATAAATCCAAATTACTTTCATATGCAAGCATGAGCCATTTGTGAAGGAGACATTCTAAACATACCATGAGGCTTACCTAGTCATCCAATGTTATATCTGAAACATAGCATTGAAACAATATACCTTTAATACCTTGTAGTGTTCAAATACATGTGCACCTTTTTATAGGCAGCTTGTAGTGCTTGTCACATTTTCATCAAGTTCCTTTTTACCTCTTTCCAGATCTAGCTTTTCTTTCCCACATCTCAAATGATCCTCAAGAGGGATCTACTTATCACATCTCATCAAGGAGGATAGATACATCCATATACTCAAATATACATTCAAGAAGTATAAGAAATGATTAAAACAATAATCACAATAATCAGATCCATAATTCTAAACAAGAGTAAAGACACAAAGAAACATCATAAGTCAAGGAGTACTTATCTTCAATGAGAGGTGATCCTCTCCCTCTTGAACCAACCTTCAAGAGTCATCACTATCCATAGTCCACATAAGAATGTTTCCTCCAATCAACTTTATCAACATCCAGGTCATTAGGGCTTCATCAAATATTTCCCAAGTGCTTGAGCATCTTCACATAGACCATGCTAGAGTTTCATACATCAAATCTCAAGTCTTTTCCATAAACCATGGTTTCTCTCAAACCCTAAGCATCTTCACATAGACCATGCTAGAGTTCATACATAAAATCTCAAGTCTTTGCCATAAACCAAGGTTTCTCTCAAACCCTGACCATCAAGTCCTTATGCACTAACTACCAAGTGTTTCTTTCATACCCTAGGATTCTTTTAGCTCTCCACCATCATCTTCTTGTTTCCATCCAAAGTGTCTCTATGGGGGTGATCTCCATGGTTTTTCTTCGGCCTAGCTTTGATACCATGTTAATTTTTCCATAGGGATACATTTTTCTTTGCTTTGATAATCACATATCTTCATTAATACATTAAGTTCACCCCATAGCATCATAATATTATTCATATTTACTTCATTATTCATCATCATATATAACTATGTAGAAAGAACAATAATATCATCATCAATGCAGCGGAACATAAAGGAACAATAGAAAAAATCATGCACACATAGAGACACTAGGATTGGTCGGAGGCTAGGGAAAAACCCACTATGGGGAAAACCCTTGCAATTCTTCTTCTAATACATTTTCATCAAATCATTTACAAAAAGAGAGTACAATGATCCATATCTTCAAAACAACTAGAATATCCATGAAATGCATCTAAACATCAAAACTCTGATTCAGATAACTGCAATGTATTGTCACTACCTGTACCCTGCTATCGAACACTTATGTCACTAAGTGAAATCTTTGGAACACTAAAATATAATCTTGAAGTCCCGTCATATGGAGAAGTAGTTATATGAGCAACTATGATAGGCATGGTCTCTCTCTTTGAACTCTGTGACAACAACTATGGAAAATTGGTCACTCCCATACAATTCTGTGCAGACACTGGGGTGTTGGAAATACTGAGAGGGGGGGTGAATCAGTATTTCTTACTTTTTTTATTCTAGTGATTGCCAAAAGCATATATAGATATGTATATGTATACACAGAACACAGAAACCAACAGCTGGAATAAATGCTTTTATTAAAACTCAAGACAGTATAATGAAATAAATACAATATAAGTATATATCTGACTATGAATAGTTACCAAGCTCCAACTTGGACTTCAGTGAGGCTCCAACCTCCAGAGCACCAACTCTGTTTATCAGTGGTTCTGCACTTAGGAGCACCTACCCCTAATGACTTTAGTCCAGTTTAGTTCTGAGGCTCCAACCTCTTGGGCTCCAACCCAATCTTGGTATACACTAGTATGCTGCTGCACTCTATTCAGCTGAGGTTCTCTCACTCCTACTCTCCTGCCTCTGCTGCTTCTACAGCCTCCGCTGCTTCTGCTGCCTTTTCTGCCTATGTTGCTTTTGCTACCTCACGCTCTGGTTATTCACCACAATAACAGCCCAATAGTTCTCTGTTTTTACTATTTTATACATTCTCATGCCTTTGTCCATTCGTTTCCGCTTACTCGCTGGCTCTTTGGCTTCCTCCTTGCTTGCTTGAGCTTCAGCTTCCTAAACACTCGCTCGACCTTCTGCCTTCCCTCCTCCATTTTCTTTAGGTTCCTCTGCGCTTGAACTAACCAATGCTTCACAGGACACGTTCAAGAGGAAGAAGGGTCGAATTACAATAGAAGTGATGCTTATTGAAAAAATATCAGAGAGGTCCTTTTTTATTTTTTTTTTCTAGTTCACGAGTCGTGAACTGTTATTTGTTTGTAATATAGATGCCCGAGATCAATTCCAGAAATGAGGCATTTCAACATATATATATATATATATATATATATATATATATATATATATATATATATATATATATATATATATATATATATATATATATGACTTCTTCCTATCACCAAGGAATGAAAAATATATATGTCAGAGAATCTTTTATTCATAGACTTATTACTTCACGGAAACCATATAAACGAGGCTATAGCCATATAGAGGTCCCACATGCCACGTCATCCTTTTATTGCAATCGCTGCTTCTGGAGGTTCGCACATAACATAGTCGATTGCCGATGGTCAATTCCCCTGCTGAACGCAATATTATATAAATTGTTTTTGATGAGTCAATCGAGTCCATACCTCTATCGCAATCGGCACTCGGGAGAGTGTAATTCCTTTGTGTATTGTTGCGATGGGTGGATGCGATAAAGCATTCAACCATAACACAATGCCGCATCGGGTCCGCGTACATTCTCGCAATCAGAGGTTTCGCCGATATACATATATATACCGATATATATATATAAACTTCTCTGCCAATCTTCTGTCACATCAGTCAAAAAACACGTGAAGTTAAACCTGTCGTCCGATCATTCATCAGGTGATTTGATGATGTTCGCTCCTCTTGATCCCACGAACTGCCCGTGTGTTAACTCACGATAAAGTGGTTTTTGCCCTATCCCATCTGCCACGCGTCGCCCAGTGATTGTGATCGCTCGCCCGCGTATGATTACCACGCACCCTCCAAAGGCGGTGTGAACAATACCATTTACCGTCGTCCCTGCTCGCTATCTCCCGTGCATCTTTATCGCCCAGTAGCTGTCGGAGCTTTTCGCTGGAAATCTGATGGCTCATGTTTGTTTGCTGTTAAATGCATCCACTGGTCCTCCGATAGTTCCTGATAACTCTGTCTGCTTCCTCTATGGCTCCGATGGCTCTGTGTTCTCCTCTTCTTTGGCTCTGTTTGCTCCTCTCGTCTCCATCTGCTCCTCTGGTGGCTCTATCTACTCCTTGAATATTGCCATATTGACATCAATGACAATCCGTGTCCAACAATCTCCCCCTTTGTTATTGATGGAAATATTCTTCTGCTCTCTCCCCCTTTGACATCAATGGCAAAGGAATGCATACGGACTCCCCCTGTCAAACTGCTCCCCCTGTCCTGTTGCATCTTTATGAATGAACTTGAGTGATGATAAAGAAATAACCCCCATCTTTTGACGCAGATGTTCGAATGCTTCTCGAGGAAGAGGTTTTGTGAAAATATCAGCTATCTACTCCTTTGTACTGATATATTCCAGGACGATGTTTTGTTCAGCTACTTGCTCATGGAGGAAATGATACTTGATTGGTATGTGTTTGGTTCTTGAGTGCATCACTAGATTTTTGCTGAGACTGATAGCACTTGTGTTGTCACAATAAACGGTAATTGGTTGATCTGTACATATGTCGAGATCTTTTAGAGCTTCCTTCATCCATAGTATCTGAGTACAACAGTCTACTGTAGCAATATACTTGGCTTCAGCTGTGGATAATGATATGGATGATTGTTTTTTGCTAAGCTAGGATACCAAACAGTCTCCTCAGAAGAATGCATTTCCACTAGTACTTTTCTGATCATCTATACTTCCAGCCCAATTAGCGTCGGTTTATGCAGTTACAGTTAGTGTTGAGTTCTTTGGGTACCAAAGATCGAAATCAAAAGTTCCCTTCAGATACCTGAGAATTCTTTTTACAGCTAATAAATGGGATTGTTTGGGAGCAGATTGAAATCTTCCCACCATTCCTACTGCTTGCATTATGTCTGGTTGTGTAGCTATTAAGTATAGAAGGGCTCTAATCATTGACCTGTAATGAGTTGCATCTACTAGAGGGGAGTCATCATCTTTGCTCAGTTTGTAGTTTGTGGTCATAGGTGTGCTCATGGGTGCACAATCCTCCATTCCATATTTTTTGAGCATGTCTTTTAGATATTTGGTTTGAGATATACACAATCCTGCTCTGGTTTGAGATATTTGAAGTCTGAGGAAGTGGGACAGCTCTCCTATCATTGACATATCAAACTCTTTGACATGTTTTGAGAAAATTAATGGCTCATTTCATCATCATTACTAGCAAAAATCAGATCATCGACATAAACAAGAGCAGCTAGTAACTTACCTTGATCTGTCTTTATGTATAGATTACTTCCAGCCACTCCCTTTTTGAAGCCTTGTTGTTGTAGATAGTGATCCAGTCTTGCATACCAAGCTCTAGGAGCTTGTTTCAACCCATATAAAGCCTTTTTCAACTTACAAACTAAGTCCTTTCCTGCTGTTAGACCAAAACCTTCTAGCTTCTCCATGTAGACTTCCTCCTTGAGTTCCCCATTTAGAAATGTTGATTTCATGTCCATTTGATAGATTTTGAATCCTTTTGAGCAAGAAAATGCCAAGAACATCCTGATAGCTTCCATACGGGCCACTCGTGCAAATGTCCCTTCAAATTCAATTCCTTCAATTTGTGAATAGCCTTTCCAGACAAGTCTTGCCTTATTTCTAATAACCAGTCCTTCCTCATTCATTTTATTTTTGAACACCCATTTGGTTCCTATTATGTTTTTGTCCTTTGGATGAGGTACCAGCTCCCATGTCTTGTTCTTCACAATTTGGTTCATTTCTTCTTCCATGGCTTTTACCCAATGAGGATCCTTACTTGCTTCTGCAAATGTTTCTGGTTCTATCATAGATAGGAGGGCAATGACTTTTCTCTTGGGTGTAACTGTTATCCTTCTTCGGGTCTGCACACCTTCATCTTTATCGCCAATGATCTGCTCTTTAGGATGATTTATTTGGACATACTTCATCTTTGAAGGGGTATTAGGTGGTTCTCTTTCCTCTTCTTCTTCTTCTTCTTCCTCATCTATTTCTTCTTCTTTAGGTTCTTCTTCTTCAATGAGAGAGTCATCTTCATGTTCTTCAATTTCCTTTTCTGGAAGATCTTCATCAACCTTTGCATCAATGCTTTCCACTATTTTTCTTCAGTCGATAATTGTAGCACTTGTCAGCCTTGCTCCATGTAGAGTATCTAAGAAATATCCCTTCATCAACCCGAGAATCAAACTTTCCGGGTGAGCCATCATTTATTTTTATGAAGCACTTGCTTCCAAATATCTTGAAGTACTTCACCGAAGCAGGCCTTCCTTTCCATAGCTCATAAGGAGATTTTTCACAATTTGGTCTTAATTGAGTTCGATTCAGTGTATAGACAGTTGTTCCTACTGCTTCTCTCCAGAATTTAGGTTGTAATTTTGCTACTAATAGCATAGTTCTTGCCATTTCTTGGACTGTTCGGTTTCTTCTTTCAACTACCCCATTTTGCTGAGGTGTTCTGATAGCTGAGAATTCCCTTTTAATTCCATGAATATTATAGAACTCACTAAACTCGTTTGATGTGAATTCTCCTCCTCTGTCTGTTCTGAGGCACTTAATTTTTTAATCTTTTTCATTTTCTACAAGGGCTTTTCGATTCTTAAAACACTCAAAAGTTTCAGATTTATACTTTATGAAATATATCCACATCATTCTAGTATAATCATCAACAAATAACACAAAGTACCTTTCTCCTTGGAGTGCTTGATTTCTAGTTTGCCCACACACATCAGCATGGATGATCTCCAAGGGCTTCGATATATAGAGCTCCTTTGTCTTGTGGCTGGTTCTGGTCTGCTTTCCATGTTGACATGGACCACACACTGCTTGATTTGGTTTGGACAGCCTTGGGATGTCTCGTATAGCTTTGATCTTGCTGATATTGATCAGATTTTTGAAGCTTGTATGTCCAAGTTGCTTGTGCCGCAGCCAACTCTCATCTGTCTGACTTAAGTAGCATTTATTTTCTTGAATCTTGTTCAGAATGTAAATGTTGTATGATGTTCTCACCCCTTTTGCCACAAGTTTCCCTGAGTTAGAGTTCCTTATTTCACAGTCTTTTGTGCTAAAAACGACCTTATGTCCTTGATCACAGATTTGGCTGACACTTAGGAGGTTGTGCTTGAGCCCGTCAACTAGCAGAGCATCTTGAGCTTTTCCTTTTCCATTGATCAGAGTAACTGTTCCTTTTCCTGAAATTATGCCTGATCCGCTTCCAAAGGACACATTCCCTTCCTTTTTACTTAATGAGACAAACTTCCTTCTGTCTCCTGTCATGTGTCTGGAGCACCCACTATCTACAAACCACTGGTTTTCATTATTTTGAGCATATAGAACTAGGCCACATTTGTCCATGCTAGAGTTCTTGCTACTCCTCTTTCTTCCTTTGAGTGGGCAGTCTTGTTCATAGTGTCCATTATTGTAGCGGAAAGATTAAATCAGATCAAATTTGGTCAAGGGATAAAATGAATTGAACGTTTTGATTTGTCCCTGCCTTTTGGGGGCATATGAGTTGATTATTCGGTCCTTTAGCTTTTTCTTTTCACTTCTGCGAGCCATACAATGTCTGGCTTGATGACCAAAGTTTTTACAGTGAAAGCAGTGTCCAAGAAAGATGGTTTTGTACTTGTTGAAGCAACCACGGTTTGAGTCAATTTCCTTCCTGGGAATTACTCCTCCCTCGTTCTTTGGATTTGCAATGGGCCCTTGGTGGAGTACAGGTTTGTATTTGCTGTAGTGTCCATGATTCGACTCCACACTCTTCTTTGGAGTAATTCTCTCTTCATTCTTGGGATCTGGGATGCACTTTTGATAACATACTTTTTCATCTTTTGGATTGCAGGAAAGTGCATCGGCATAGCTTTTCACATTATCCTTAGTGCTTTAGGATTCTCCTTTGAAACCTATTCCAGACTTGTCATGTTGAGGTTTTTGATTTTTCAGAATAGTCTCAAGTATTTGAGAGCTTTTACAGCCCTTTTTAATTTGCTCCAACTCCTTTCTCAGAGACATTATTTTGGCCTCACGTTCTTCACTAGTCTCTTCCTTTTCTTTAAGCTTTGCTTCCAAGAGATCTTCTCTCCTTCTTATTTCCTCATTTTCCACTTTGAGAGAAATGATTTTGTTTTATAGTTTCTCATTTTCTTCAATGGCACTTATTAACAGTTCATCTACATTTCCTTCCAGCCCTGAGTCATCATCATCTACGAGTGCCATGAATAATGCTTCTTGGCTTTCATCATGATCACTTTCCTCATCTGATTTCTTTTTGATGACCATAAACTCATCCTCATCAGACTCATCTTGCTTGGAGAAGAATTTTTTCTTATTGAACCCTTTCTTTTTATGTGACATTATTTTAGAATTTCCTTCATCATCATTGTCATGTTTATGAGGACATTTTGTTGCATAATGACCTATTTTACCACATTTAAAATAGATAAGAGGATACTTGCCTTTAAGCTTAGATCCTCTCTTCATCTTTCGTATAAATTGAGCCAATTCGGATTCCACATCTGATTCATCACTACAGTCATTCCTTTCTTTCCCCTTCTTTGAGTTTGAGGCCTTGAATGCTGCATCTTTGGAGCTTGGGCCACCTTTCCTCATTTCATAGGCAGTGAGAATTCCATGGAGTTCATCCATTTTGAGGGTATCTAGATCCTTTGCTTCTTCTATAGCGCTTATTTTGGAGTCAAATCTATCTGGAAGAGACCTTAATACCTTTTGAACAATGGTACTTTCTTCCACTTTTTCATCCAACCCTTTCATGGAATTTACCACTTCAGTTACTTGGAGGAGGTATGCTGCAATATCTTCTTCATCTTCCATCCTCAAACTTTCAAATTGTCTTCTGTGAGTTTGAAGCTTTGCCTTTTTGACTTTTGAGTCTCCATCGTACAAGCCAACTAGCTTCTCCCACATTTCTTTGGCAGAGGTACAGTGCATGATTTTTGTAAACTCGGAATCAGTGATTCCACTAGTGATGGAGTTCATGGCCTTTGCATTTGTTATGTAGGCTTTCCTCTCGTCTTGGTCTGTTGGAAGAGTGGAAGTAGTTTTGTATTCATTTTGAACAAAATGTCGGACTTCAAGTCCAAGGGACGTTAAGTAGTAGGTCATTCTTTTCTTCCAGAAACCAAAGTTAGTGCCATCGAACAAAGGAGGTCTTCCTGATGCTTCGTGACTTCTCATCATGGTTGTGGATCCTTCTTCAAGCTGTTAGGCTAGTATGAAGAAACCTGCTCTGATACCAATTGTTGGAAATACTAAGAGGGGGGATGAATCAGTATTTCTTACTTTTTTTATTCTAGTGATTTCCAAAAGCATATATAGATATGTATATGTATACACAGAAACCAGCAGCTGGAATAAATGCTTTTATTAAAATTCAAGACATTACAATGAAATAAATACAATATAAGTATATATATGGCTGTGAATAGTTGCCAAGCTCCAACTTGGACTTCAGTGAGGCTCCAACCTCCAGAGCACCAACTCTGTTTAGTAGTGGTTCTGCACTTAGGAGCACCTACCCCTAATGACTTTAGTCCTGTTCAGTTCTGAGGCTCCAACCTCTTGGGCTCCAACCCAATCTTGGTATACACTAGTATGTTGCTGCACTCTATTCAGTGGAGGTTCTCTCGCTCCTACTCTCCTGCCTCTGCTGCTTCTACAGCCTCTGCTGCTTCTACAGCCTCTGCTACTTCTGCTGCCTCTTCTACCTCTGTTGCTTAGGCTACCTCACGCTTTGGTTCTTCACCACAATAATAGCCCAACAGTTCTCTGTTTTTACTGTTTTATACATTCTCATGCCTTTGTCCATTCATTTCTGGTTACTCGCTGGCTCTTTGGCTTCCTCCTCGCTTGCTTGAGCTTCGGCTTCCTCAACACTCGCTCGACCTTCTGGCTTCCCTCCTCCATTCACTTTAGCTTCCTCTGTGCTCGAATTAACCAATGCTTCATGGGACACGTTCAAGAGGAAGAGGGGCTGAATTACAATAGAAGTGATGCTTATTGAAAAAATATCAGAGAGGTCCTTTTTCTTCTTTTTTTTTCTAGTTCACGAGTCATGAACTGTTATTTGTTTGTAATATAGATGCTCGAAATCAATTCCAAAAATGAGGCATTTCAACATATATATATATATATATATATATATATATATATATATATATGACTTCTTCCTATCACCAAGGAATGAAAAATATATATGTCAGAGAATCTTTTATTCACAGACTTATTACTTCACAGAAACCATATAAACGAGGCTATAGCCATATAGAGGTCCCACATGCCACGTCATCCTTTTATCGCAATCGCCGCTTCCGGAGGTTCGCACATAACATAGTCGATTTCCGATGGTTGATTCCCCTGCTGGACGCGATATTATATAAACTGTTTTTGATGAGTCCATCAGGTCCATACCTCTATCACAATCGGCACTCGGGAGAGTGTAATTCCTTTGTGTATTGTTGCGATGGGTGGATGCGATAAAGCATTCAACCATAACACAATGCCGCATCGGGTCCGCGTACATTCTCACAATCAGAGGTTTCGCCGATATACATATATATGCCGATATATATATAAACTTCTCCACCGATCTCCTGTCACATCAGTCAAAAAACACGTGAAGTTAAACCTGTCGTCTGATTATTCATCATGCGATCTGACGACATTCGCTCCTCCTGAGCCCGCAAACCGCTTGCGCGTTAACTCGTGATAAAGCGGTTTCTGCCTTGTCCCATCTGCCATGCATTGCCCGGTGATTGTGATCGCTCACCCACTTACGATTACGACACACCCTCCAAAGGTGGTGCGAACAATACCGTTTACCGCCGTCCCCGCTCGCTATCTCCCATGCTTCTTTATCGCCCGGTAGCCGTTGGATATTTTCACTGGAAATCTGATGGTTCATGTTTGTTTGCTATTAAACGCATCCATTGCTCCTCTGATAGCTCCTGATAACTCTGTCTGCTTCCCCTATGGCTCCGATGGCTTTGTGTGCTCCTCTTCTTTGGCTCTGTCTGCTCCTCTTGTCTCCATCTTCTCCTCTGGTGGCTCTGTCTACTCCTTGAATATTGCCATATTGACATCAATGACAATCCGTGTCCAACACGAGGATCAAATTGACCCAGACTTCTAGTCTCTCTCATGAAGAATCTATGCCATCATCCAAGGGTCCCTGATCGTTCTCATAATCCTATGTGCCAGCATCCAAGGACTAAAATACTCATTTTTTGCCAGTGACCAGGAATCAGAAAACCCTAGTTCAGTACGAGCTTCACCATGTAGCTTCAGACCCTTGTGCGAGCTTCCTCCATCAGACCTGTGTGAGCCAAGAAAATATAGAAGAGGAGAAGAGATCTTGATCAATGTGTCCAAATGATCTTTAGTTCTCTTCTATTTATAGGCTTCCATGAGGGTCCACTTGACCTGTCCATTGGCACATGTGCATAGGGCGGACCTGATCCAAAATATATGTATGAATAAAATAATTCAAACTCAACTTATGCTTGTCCAAATGATGTGATATTTAGGTCGATTTTGGCCATCTTGAACAGAGGAATTTGATTCCATCATAATCTCCATCAAATGAGTAGTCCAAAGAAGAATTTTACCATAGTTGTATATTTTTAGCAACATATATATGGCCTAGTATTTACTAGATACATTAGGGAACCCACCAACTATCGATAAGAGGTAGGATCCACAAGACAAGAGTCAGAGTCCCTCAAATTCTTGAGATTGCTGATCATAGGAGTAGTCATAGGCTTGGAATCTATCATCCCAAATTTTTGCAACAACTTGATTATGTACTTTCCTAGCCCCAAATATATCTCCCCAGGTCTCTGCCATACTTCTAGACCTAGGTAATAGTGCATTAGTCATAGATCCTTCATTTCAAATTTAGTTGTCAACATCTTCTTGCATTCTTTAATTCTTCAATCCACACTTCTTATTTATAGATCATCCACATATATCAGAATAATGATGGGCTTATCATTCACAACCTTGATGTAGAGATTTGGATCAGCAGAACTCTTCATGAACCCAATTCTAATTATATATTCATCCATCCTTGCATACCATATCCTAGGTGCTTGCTTCAAACCGTATAAGTCCTGTAAACATGAGAGTCCTTGTTATTAACTTCAAAGCCCTTAGGTTGTTTGATGTAAACTTACTCATCAATGGTCATATTCAAAAATGTGGTCTTCATATCCATTTGATGGATGTTCCACCCCATTGTAGTAGTTAATGAAACCAATGATCTAATGGTAGTGTACCTAGTTGTAGGTGAAAACTTTTCTTCATAATCAATGCCTTCCTTTTGATAGAAACCCCTTGCAATGAATATTGATTTATACTTGTCTATACTTCCATCAACTACATGTTTGATCTTATAGATCCATTTAGACGTGACAACTGATTTGTCACTAGGTCTAGGAATGATTTCCCAAACCCCATTCTTCATGATATATTGATATTCTTCCTGCATTTCTTTCTTCCAAACCTCTTGATGCACAACTTCTTTGAATGTAGATGGTTCTTCTTCAATATATTTTTTCATATATGCAACATATCCAGAATATCTCTTCGGCCTATTTCTTTCTCTGAAGGTTCCTTTCACAAGTTCATTTCCTTCATAATATTCAAATGTAGCTTTCAACCAATTTGGCCTCTTCCTTATGGTTTGGATGACCACCAATTGAATAGACTCACTTGGTCCTTATTCTTCAATATTTGTAGTAGAGTTTTCATGATGAACTTCTTCTTCTTCAAATATGGGAACTTCTTCGTCATCAAAATCAATAGGAATATCCCTTTATTTCTTGTATGCTTGATTCTCATCAAATATGACATCCCTGCTTACTTCAATATATCTTCCTTCCTTGATGTAGATTCTATATTATTTTGAAGAGAGACTATATCCAACAAATATTCCCTTGATACTTGTAGAGTCCAACTTCTTTTACTTGTCTTTCGGAACATGGATATATGTTGGACTTCCAAAGATTCGGAGGTGATCCACACTCAGCTTATTTCCTGTGAATACTTCTTCAGGTGTTGTATTATCAAGACTATTATGAGGACTTCAATTTTGAATGTATATGGTTGTCATCGCTACTTCTCCCCATAAGAACTTTGGTAGATCTTGATCAAGGAGCTTAGTTTGAATGCCCTCTTCAATTGACCTATTCTTCCTTTCATCCAATCCATTTTTTTGGGATAATAGGGAACAATGAGCTCCCTGTTAATACTTGATTCCTTGCAATATGCAATCAATTCCTTAGAAGTGGATTCCCCACCATTGTCAGACCTCAAAGTTTTTATCTTTATTTCAATTAGGGTCTCCACTTCATCCCTAAACTCCTTGAACTTATCAAATACTTCATATTTTGTTTTGAGAAGGTAGAGCCATGTATTTCTAGAATGGTCATCAACAAATGCCACATATTAGATATGAACTCCAAGTGATTTTTCAAACATGGGCCCACACACATCGGAATCGATGAGGTCAAATATTCATTTAGACCTAGTTTCATTATTATGAAATGGATTTCTTGTATGTTTTCCCAAAGAGCATCCCTTTCACACACCTTCATGAGCCAACTTCATATTAGGAATACCATGAACCAATTGACTAAGAGTAGGGATGACCTTATAATGTAGATGACCATACCTCCTATGCCACAACTCAATGGGACTTATTTCCATTTGAACCAAAGTTGGAGGAGGTGGTGTAATGACCCTATAAAGACTTCCTTCACGAACTCCAATAACCCTAGCTTTATCAATGCTAGAGTCTTTTCCCCAAACCTATACTTTTCCAGCAATTCTTTCCCTTTATCTTCTAAACAAGAAATAGAAAGTAAATTATTTTTCAAACCTGGAACATATAAAATATTGTTGAGGTGCAACTTTGATCCATTATCCAGCTTCAACGATGTTGATCCTAGGCCTCTAATAGAATACCTTTTGTTGTCACCCAATTCCACTGCATGAGAAGATGGCTCCTTTGATAATGTAAGAAGTTGTTTACTTTCTCCTGTCATGTGTCTCGATACTCCACTACCAATGATCCATGCATTGTCATCATTAAGATAACCTATAAGAGCAGCCAATAATCCTTAACTTTTGACCTTGTTGAATAAGTAATAAATCACCTTCTTGACCTAGATTCCATCAACGTTGATACCCATTCTTATGTAGTTCATCAAAGAGGGAGAATCCATGCTAACAAAGTGATCTTCGACTCTTCCTGACCTTAGCTCTGATAACATGTTGGAAAATTAAAGTAGTTATATTAGGGTTTGATTCTCATTTCTTGATAATTACTTGTGAGTTTGTTGTCTTATTTTACTTCTTTATTATATTATCTTTCATAAAGAAATTACCATATTATGTGTGTATGAATATCAAAAAACAAGAGACACAAGATGTAGGCACTATGCCTGGGAAAAAACCCCCTTGAGGGGAAAACTTAGTCAAGAAATTCTTCCTTTAAATAGTATTCTTTGAGACTCTTCACCCTAGACAAAGACCAGACCTTCCCTCCACACCAAGTCAGCATCCCATATCTTCTACCCCTTTCCAACAACTTTGACTAGGAAACAACTTCCAGCATCAGGCAACTTTTGGCAATAGTGAAACTTGGAAGACTTCAATCTCCCAATATAGGGCACGAAACAGAGAGAGAGAGGCACCAAAAGTTTGATTTTCTTCTTCTCCTTAGAATTCCCCAAATTCACACTTCCTTTGGCTTCTGGCAATAGACTTCACACTTCCCTAGCTACTCTTGAGATATCTAACTAGCTTGTATTTATAGACTCCATGTGAGGTCGAATAAGTAACCTTAGGCTTACTTGATCTCTTCTAAGCTGACTTGGTGTGGAGGATAAATAAATTGTATTTGACTCAATAATAAACCTTTTTACATGATTCAAAAGCCCAAGAAGGGTCTCTTTGAATGTACAATGACTCTATAAACTCAATATTAATCCTAGGAGTCCACAATGGGGAATTTGACTAATATAATGATGACCCAAGCATGAAACCCATGGTTTAATAAGTCATTGTTACAATAATAAAAAATATTTTCTTTATTCTTTTGAAAAATACATTTCATGATGACTCAAATATATCAAATGAAGACCAAACCTAGTTACAATTTCCAACACTTACTAGAGTTGCGAGATCCTGTCATAACCATCAATAGAATTTGAAGTGCCTCAACTTCCCGACAAATCTCAAAAATTTCAAGGATTGTAAAATAGCATCCTGAAGATTGAACCAAATCATGCATGGTGTGAGGATAACTACTACCATTGGAATTAATAATACCATTTCTCACCAGATGGCAACCATCTTTGTCACTGAATTGAACGAATTTTTAAACTTCAAGAACTAGATTACTCAAGTTGAAAGATTCATCTGATCGCAAATCTGAAGATGTATGAATCGAAGAAATTTCATGAGAAAGATGGTTTGGAGAGTTGTCTTCATGCAAGAGAAGAGATTATAAGGGATGGAAAAAGTACTCAATGATTTTATTTTTTTCATTTTCATCATGGATAATATCACCACCTTGTGTCAATTGAGAAGTTAACTCATTGGATGAAGAACTTGAAGAGCATGGAGTATCTCTGTTACAAGTATATGCATCACAAATGGTAGAGAACAAGGGATATTGAGATGAAGAGGAAGTTTCGATAAGGACGTATTCTTTGACCGAACCAGATTCTAGATCTAAAATAAAGTCTTCATGAGAAACTGAAAGATCAAATGATGTACCTGGGAATTCGTGATCGCATACATCAACGAAGTCATCATCATGAGAATGATTGTTGCCCAAGGATATAGATTGATTAAAAGAAATGATTTCATTTGATTCACTACTAAGATTAGCATATTGAAAATCATCCAAGAATGGGAGTGCATCATCTTCACATGGAGGATTTTGAAAATGAGAAGAAAGATTGAAAGCATCTTCACCTTCCTGCTCCTCTATTTGTGTAATGTGACTACCTTGTATCTGATCGCAATTTGAACCAACAACTCAAAAATCAAGAGAGTGTGGAAAACTAGCTAGTGGAGTCAATTGATTAGTTTGATCATAGTACAAAGAGTCATGGCATGTAGATGATAGAGGATAACACAAATACATATCATATTCGAGACTAGAGTTATGAATAGTAACATCATATTGCATAATTGAGGAGTTAGTATTCACCATGGGTTTCATGATCCATTATGAGTTTTCATCCATTAGAAATTAATCATGAAAAGCGAAAGGAGGATGAAGAGATGGATTAGGAATTTGATCTGAATATTTCCCTACTTTTTTATCATCGCGCAAAGGCACCCTCATCGGAACTGGAAAAGGAGGAGGAAAAGGAACAAAAGGAGTAGTAAATTCCTACTCTAAAATTAGAGGTGTCTCATAATTCACAAGAGTTGGGGAGGTAGAAACATCAGGGGGTTCAAGTTCACCATGCAAAGAAACATGAACCAAGTGTTCAAATTTGACCTTAAAGAAATCCCAATCTATATCTTCTTCAGGAAATTCACAACAAAGGTGAAGGAATTGATTAGAGAGATCCTCAACTGATTCATCAGGCTCCATTCTAAGTTTATTGATTCTTTTATAAACATCTCGGTAATCATACTTATCAAATGCTAAATGAAGCTCCTCGATGAGATGGTTAAGAGAATGAATGTAAGAAGGTAGTAGAGTGTGACACCATCAACTAACTCGACCTTCAAGGATGAGGCAAAAGACAATACAAGCCATATCTTCACAATCAATTTCATAATATTCACAGAACTTAAGAAAAAGAGATCCATGCTTGATAAATGATGTATCACCCTCACCATAAAACTTGAGTTGAGACAAGTCATGAAGAGACTCATCGGGGATTGAAATTTCACCAAGGGAAAAGTTAGAAAAACACCTCAGGAGTATGATTTGAGGATGAGCCTTTTACGATAAGAGATTCAAAATAGACTTAGAGGGCTCAACTTGTCATCTAGCCCTCCTACTAGTGCCAATTTGTTGATGGTACTGGAAATCCGTCAACTAAGGGGGTATCCCCAATGTGAATTCCCAATTATACCTCACATTATTTGGAATAGGAGCCCCATCTGGGATATCGGCACAACTACCATATATTCTTATAGGTTTTCCTTGGCTACAATGTCTAGCACAAGAGAGTTATGCATAAGTAATATTGGATAATCAAGTGAGTATGCCTGGTGAGTGTTCGGTTGTATGTGTCTCAAGATTCTTCTACTCTAGAGAGAAGGGAAAGTGAGCCTCTATGAGAGATGTAATAGTACCACCCTAGTAGAGACACACACACATAGAAGATATTTTTCTAACATCCGACAAAATAGTCCACAAATATGTGAGGCTCATTACAATCATTATAAACAAAAAATATTTTTCTAACATCTAGCGAAATAGTCCACAAGGATGTGACAATTATAGCCACCATTATAGCACATTCTCAATTAGATAAACACTAAAATAACCTAAATAGTTCAACTACATTAGTACAGCTGAAAGAAAATATGAATCATAAATATTCACATAATAGTCTTACAAATATTCACAATCCATGCATGAAAACATGTCGGCCATCAAGCTTTTGATATTAAGTAAAAGTTCCAAGACACATGTATACAATGAACACTACTAGCTCCAATAGTGGAGTGTTGGAGCCACTACTTGCTCCCAAAAAGAACTAACTTGTCTCTCTAATGCCTTGTGAGAGGAGCCAAGGTGAAAAGTACTTTTCTCATACAATGAGGATGTATATATAACCAATGGGGTGATGCTTCACCTCCCTTGTGAATCTTTGACTACCCTCATGATTGTTTGACTTCCTATGAATTTTCAACTTTACATGACTCTTCATCTTTTGTACATGTCCTTTGGACTTTCACTTTAAAATACATTTTTGAATAAGAAATTACATAATCCACAAGAATGATGTGGCATATGACGACTCATGACATGACATGGCATGAAACTATTGACAAGGACTTCTTAATGACATGGAAATGTCAAGCCATTCTTGTTGCTCCTTTGTCTTCAACAAGAGATGTGCAATGCTTCATATTCATGAGAGATATGCTTTGTTCTTCATATCCACCCTCCAAAGGGTTGTGAATCATATGGAGTCTTCATGCGGTCCTGATATTTGATCTTCTATTGTAATCTAGTGTTCCTTCATCTTCTCACCTGGTGATCATCTTATCTCTTCAATTCCATATGTGTCTTCTAGCATGTCCTCCTTCACCATATCCTTCTTCATCATCTTTCCATAGCATGATAGAGTACCTGCATCTACAATATACTCATGACAAGACAAAATTAGTCTGATAAACCCCTAGTCTCAGATTTTGTATGGTGATCCACTGCCTAAGCTGGAACCAAGTGACAGGATAAGGGAGAGGCTCAGTGACTACATAGTTGCATAGCTCAGGAATTTAGGGGTAAAGCTTGAGCCTTGAGACTATGAAATGCACAGTTCAGGCTAGACTGGGCAAGTAGCTTGTGCAATTTTGGGAGACAATGAGCCAAGCTGAGGGGTTTTCGACTTTTCAGCCAACTACGTAGTTTTGGAAGGCAGAGGAGGCTAGGTGACTATGTAGTTGCATAGCTCAAGAGGTCAAGGGATGGGCTTGAGGTATAAGACTATGCAATGTGCAGTTCAGGCCTGGCTGCATGATTACAAATTTTTGGAAGCCAAGGCTCGAGCTTGAGCACTAAAATTGTGAAATGTGTAGTACTGGAAGGACATGAGGCCAAGTGATTGTGAAATTGTGCAATTCAGGAGCTCAATACTGAGGCTTGAGGATTGAGACTGTGCAATGCACAGTTTTGGCTTGGCTGCAAAGAAAGATTGTGTAGTTCTAGGACTCAAGGGTTGGGATTGATCCATGAGGGTTTCACTCAACTAACCTCCAACATATCACGTGCACTCATGGCATATTAAACAATACTCTTAGTTTGACTACATATTGGAAAATACCTCTATAAATCACATTATTTAACCCCCTACCAATACGAACCCAATACAACTTCCCATTTTGAGAAACCCCTAATTTCACTAGATATTGTATGTATCCATTTTTTCATTAACATTTTTTATACCCCTCTATATTTTTCCATTAACTTTGCACTTCAATTTTTTGTACCTGTCAATATAAAAACCCTTTACCCCCTATATATGCCCCAATATATTATGTCATTTTTTCTTCAATATATATCCCCTAATATGAACCCACGTGATATGGTATTTTTCCCCAAGTGAAGTCCCCATGGATTGATCATTGAGGTTGTGAAATGCGCATTTCTAGGAGGAAAATATTGCACATTATGCAATACCAAGAGAAAAGGTAGATGCTTGACGACTAAGACTGCGCAATGCGTAGTTCAAGAGGGATGGATGAGGCTGAGTGGCCCGATCAGGAATCTTTCCAATTTTGACTAAGTGTTGGATCAGTGAGAGGAAGTTGAATAAAATCAAGACTTTAACATGATCACACACTTAGTTCTCTTGACGACATAACACGAAAAACTCAAAACACATGAACAACATACTTTCCTCAATGCAACAACATTGCGACAACCCATTCCAAGTGTGACACTAAAGATATATTTTTGCAACGACAATGACAACACTTGTGTGAAACTTTGGAAATGGGTGTGGAACATGTCTACATGATAATAAAAACTCATTATCACAAAGAATTCCCCTTGAAACAAACCAAAACTCCACTTTACACGATAAGCGGCAATTTCCACGCCAAAATATGACACTTGCTATATGAAAATGAAAGTGTGAATGAAACTTGAAATATGCAAACGATTGTGAAAACGACTCATGTTGGGGTGAAGATAAAATGAAAATGATGCTAATTAAAGGGAAAGCAAGCGAAAGTGATAGTCGAAAACATGAAAACAACACTCGCGAAAACAAAGGTGTGTGAAGCAACAGTTTGCAAAACTCACCGAAATATAAGTACAAACACAGCTAGAAGTGAGAAATTGTCGATCTTAGTGCGCACTAACTATCGACATGTATTTGAAATCACACATGCACATTCTTGATGAACTGTGTTATGTTTGTTCAAGATTGTGTAAAATAATGCACTCATGCACTTGCTACGATTGAGCATATGTGAGCAAGTGACTTCAACACTTCCAATCCAAGAAGGGAGATCAAAAGCATCAACTACTTGAGAAGTGAATATGGAACAACCAATCAAAAGATCCAAAGGAGGCTCCAAAATTCGAGTTCAGGAAAAATTTTGGATGGTGTTTGTCACAGCGACAACATAACTATAGTTAGATCCAGGGTCAATAAAAATAGAAACAACTTGATCACAAATCTTACCTTCCATCTCAATATTAGAATCTTGATGATCAGCTGACCTATTATTCAATGCTACATAAATCTAAGGAATACTCTATTTAACATGGCCAATTTTTTTTTGGCTCCTGAGTACTGTAGATCTGCAATATGTCACCTTGATGTTGTGGACAATCTCTCGTGTGATGATCCTTGCCACATTTCCAACACTGCAAAGGCTTCCTGCCATCACCCTTGTTCTGCTCCTCAGACTAAAATCCCTGTCCTTTGTCAGCTCCATTGAACTTCTTGTACGACATTGAATTCTCCTTGTTATCTATATCCTCAGGATTTCCTCTCTTCTTAGCCCAATTTCCTTTATTCTTCTCATTACCTTTCCAATCCTGCTTAGACTCAGTCTTGCACTTTGATTGCTCATAACAATGATCAACTTTCTGATGGCTTCCTCTAGTGATCTAGGCTCATCAAATTCAATCTTGTCTTTGAATGACACTGACAACCCACTAATGAATCTCTAAATCTTTTCTTTATCCTCCTTAAGATAAGGCACATATCTCAAAAACTCCAAGAATCTACTAGTATACTCCTCGATCATAGATCCCATATTCAACTCATAAAACTCCTTTGCCTTGTCATCATAGTATCTTTCAGATAGATCCTTTTTCTTGAAAAGTATCTCAAACTCACTCCAAGTCAGTTCCTCTTCTCAAATGCTTCTTAAATTCTTCACATCTTCCCACCAAATGTCTGCTTTTCCTTTAAGACTAAAATTAGTTATCGTGGCTTTCAGATTCTCTAAGTAATCACGCAATCTAAAAAACTTATTCATCCCAAGCAACCAAGCTTGTGCATCTTGTGACAAGTTCTTCATTTTTCTATAAAATGTAGGAGGATTTTCTTTCTTTAACTCCTCTGGAAAGTATCGGTTCTCACTCTTCCTATACATATGGTGATGGTG
The DNA here is from genome assembly GCA_031772625.1 of Pinus tabuliformis. NCBI lineage: Eukaryota > Viridiplantae > Streptophyta > Pinopsida > Pinales > Pinaceae > Pinus > Pinus tabuliformis. The sequence continues at coordinate 860,599,603 of CM062816.1, forward strand.
ATGACAATGTTGTCTCTCTGAACCAAAATAGAATAAAACCCACGGTCATTACCCCTCCTATTAGGTGTATCCAAGAACCTACAATCTCTGACTGTGTCATCCCTGTCAAACATGTATCTTGAATGAGACTTGTTTCCATACACCCCATTGGTATTTTCCTCCTGTCCATGATTGATCCTAAGTGATCCCTATCTCTACAAATATGATAGACTCTGAAGGATGACTACATTATCTCTGCTTTCTTTTCTTGTGCCCTAGCAAGTCTTTCCTGTGGCTAAATGATCCTGCTATTATCTGCCTTTCAACTTTTGATCTATGCTTTCAAAGTTCTCAATGTATCTGTTATGCTAGGGGAGTACTCATCACCATGCTTTTCATTTGAACTATAGGGAGAATCACGTGAACTATAGTCCACCATTTTTCTAGTCATCTCTGATCTTCTACTTCCTACAAACATACCATGTCAGATAACCAAATATAAACATAATCAACATACCTCAGTGAAGTTCATGGGAGGCTATCTCGTCTGCACAAATCAATCTAGATTAGCACAACATATGTATATATAATGAAATTGGCATATCAATCATCTCAACATCAACATCATACCAACGTCATAACACACCAACACCATCATGATGAAACAAGACTGCAACAATGACTATCACAATGCATGCATAAAAAACACATACACAACTAACATGCATGCATGGAAAACACATTATGCCCAACCAGTCCAAGTGTTTGAACCTAGGAGATCTGATAGAAATTTGTAACAACCCCTCCCACATTTACCTAGTTTCACCGATCTTCCAAGGTAAACATGAGAGGAGAGTTACAATGACATGACCCGACCTCCTAGATCCAATTAAGGAAGTGGAGCTAACAACGCACCACATACTGACATCTTACAGGGGCTACAAGTCACTCAGAGGCTGAACAACCACCTAGGTGGCCAAACCCTGAGCTGGAACCCTTTTTCTCTACCCTGGGCCCACAATTGCACCCATAACAAGGCATGCATGTCATTATAGGCCTCTAACTACATGCACAACACTACTTCCATGCAGTTATAACCCAATTTCTCCAATTCTAAGCATGTGGTCCTCGGATCACTGCCACCTTTTCAAGCCTGCCTCCAGAACTGTTGTTGGGAAAAGTATCCAATACGAAATGACCCTATCCCACTCTAAGGGTGATAGATCCTTAGCAACAATCAAATCAAAGCTATCTAAGATTACTTCTTTATGAGATGCAAAAGGGGGAAGAAAGAGATCCACTCACCGATGTCTTTCGCCAATGGTTGATCCAATCTTCTCTCCTTGCTACTTGCTCCCAGCTCCTTGTTCTCTCACGGGCCCAGCTACACCAAGATCCTGCAAAAAGACAAGAAAGGGAAACTACAAGAAGCATGCATTCATAATTGATTCAAGGATTAGAATAAATCAAATACGCAAGTACAACAATACATCATTGAAACACATGCGAATAGAAGAACCTCAAATGCTTTATTAATGGAAGAAAGTAAGGTTCAGGTGGTGATACAACCATAAGAGGCCCAATCCAGCATCACCTTCCCGACGGAAAGAAATCTCCTCTTCACCTCCTTCAAGCAATCACCCAATAGTTCCAACTGTAAACCAACAGCAATTCTTTGCACAAAATTCCAGCCTCCAGATCTCATGGGATGAGATCCTTATATAGAGTTTTGAAGAGAAGATGAGTCAGCTTGATGTGTGACTAGTGTCCTCTTCAACTCCAGTTCTTCTTCAGTTCTTGAGTCCACTTGGAGATCCTAGCTTCCACTTGGAGTTTTAGAACCTCTTACTCATCACTAGGCGAATCCTTTGATCCAAGTGTCATTTTGGAAGCTTCCTGGGCACTGACACATTGAGGAAAGATACCTCCACATGTCAAAACTCGCTCAGCGCAGGTAGCCTTTGTTGAAGTTGACATTCAGCGTAGGTAGACCATGGAGCAGTTGACATTCAGCGCAGATGCTCAGTGGAGCAGTTGACATGATCCATAATTGACTTGTTTTTGAGTGTTTTTCAGTGGAGAACTGATTTGAATTGCTGTGGTTTGCTGACCTTGTTCCTCTAGGGGTAGGAACAACATGTTTAGGGACTTTGGATCCCTTAGATTATGGACATTTCATGCTTTATGCTGTAAGGCACAAAAATGTCTATAACAAGAACGTTGCCTAGAATTACTTGATACTTTCCAAAATCATATTTAACATGCAAAAAAATCTAAACATTCAAAATCAACTCAAAAACTTTACCTAGATTTCCTAGGACATAACACACATTTTGTCAAACACATGGAAAACATGTAACCTACAGGTCATGAATGCATATCTGATAATAAAAGTCTGAGATTCATTTGATAATCACCAAGAAGGCCTTATTCCCTCTCCCCATAGATGCAACAACACTTATTATTCCATACTTTCATCAACCGATCAATAGTTAAACAATTCATAACTAGAGCCATAAAATATACACATCATATAAACAACATATAACCAGAAAATAACCAGCATATAAACCATGGCATCCCAACCATAATATCACCAACACATTTTCAAAAAATATACATGAATCACAATAGAATAATAAATCTTATTAACATATGAAAGTACCAACCAATTCAGGTACTTCCATGTACCACGTGACCATAGATTGGATTGAACCAAATCTCTCTTTCAGGCAATCACCCCAGCGCCATATTCGAAGCATGAATGTGGGATCTCAAGGAAAAAACCAAACAAAACCAAACCAAGGCTTCCAGAGGCCAAACCACCTCAACCCTCAACCAGTGATTCCACCTCACGACTAAACATCACTAACACCAACCAGATCAATCTATACCCAAGCTATCTAGGGCTCTAAGAACTAGTAACTCAACCCACAATCTTCTAGCACTCTCGAGAATTTTTCCAAACCGGCTCCAAGGAATATTAACTCAACCCACCAAGGGCTCCAAAGAGTTTGTACCAACCTAGGCTCCAAGACTAGTAACTCAAACCAAGTTGTTATAGGGGTTTGAGAGCATTTGTTCCAACCCACAATAGTAAGGAATTATGAGCACCAACCAGAAAACAATAAAGTGGGAAAAAGCCACAACACCATCTCTATCCAAGGAATGGAAAGGAAAGGCTAAAAACCATTGTCAATCCAGGTAATCCTCCATGCCAATGACAACTCATAACTAGATAATCACATGCATATACCATGCATCCATAAATCAGCAAAGAAATCACACATGCAACCTGTTACTTGCAAATAAATTCGACTGTAGTTGTTGATCCCATTGTCCCATTGTGATTTATTGTTTTCCTTTTCCTTCTTTCTCCAAATCTAAGTGAATTCTAAAGTGCTCCAAGCATGCTCCAATAATGCTCCAATATTTCTCTAAGTGTGCAAGACTATGAGAGAATGAGAGAATATAATGAGAGAGCCAAAGGCTGAGCTGACAAAATCTAAACCAACAAAAGGTGTGAACTGATCTTGAGAAGCATTTTTATCATTAAGGCCTTTATTTTTTCATTTTCCTCTATTTTTCCTTCAATTTCCCTCTCATGCAAATATGTGACCTTTCATCTCCCTGTTCCCCTATTTTCCTTTATTTCATAAATAATTTGCCAATAAATGTCACTTGCCTTTGCCAATGCCTTTGCCAATTTCCATAGCCATTAATTAATCGCTGTGATACCCATCGGTATATTTTACCCAACATTCATCTTGTAACATGTGTCCCATGACCTTGGTTTTATTTTATTTACATGTAAAATCAACTAGGGGTTGTTACAGTTTCACTATCTAAAACCTCCCAAAAAAAAAATTATAACAAAAATGCCACGATGACATCTTTAAAGAAACAAAACCCTAGGATCATGAACTTTGATACCAAATGTTACAATCCTTATGCCTTGAAAATGATGCGAAACCAACAGTTATACTCCTCTTCAAGGGGGAAATCTCATTTTACAATGAATACAATGTACAAGACAATAATTAATGATTCTAAGACTAGGTATCCTTAGTATATATATAGGAGACAAGGAGTACAATTATAATAAAATGGAATCATGAGGGGTTCTAGCCTTGATAACGACATAATAATAGAAATTTAAGCACTCAATATCTAGGGCTTAATAAGGGGTTTTAGGGTAGGATTAACATGGGGCTTATATAGGGCTTAACAGAACAATACGTGAATAAATACCATTTTGGTAGGGAGATATATTTCTATGAAGAGTGTTTTAATCTTGAGGTCTCTAGGATAAGATCTTGTAATCAAGTGTTGAAGGATGATCATGGATATCCCATAAAAACTAATTTTTATATGCCCATCATAACTGCCTGACTGAGCCCTTGAAATAATGTGTATGCCTTAGCTTGGTTATTAGAAGTGTGCCCCAATCTTCAAGAGAAATTCTACTCATATTGTTCTCTGGGGTGAAAAAATCACCACCTCCTACTCCTTCCACCCCTATATTATTCTTGGATGCTCCATCAAAGGAAATGATATAATTACATTGTGAGGAAAACCATTTCTTAAAGTCCTTGGGGGGGCCTTAACTACCACTTTATTTGGATTGAGGAGGGAGAAGATCCCTAACGGCGCGAAAGTACCTAAACCGCAGGTTAGGGCTACGCGAAGGTCAATCATACCCCTTCGCGGAGGTACCAAAGGGCGGGAAAAAGGGCTAAACATACAGAACCCTCAAACTTAACGACCTGCACAAAAAGAAGAACACAAGAGATAAACCGACATCACGACCATCTCAGGGTGCAGAAACTTGGTTCCAGCATCCCCCCATACTGCTTTGGGTGAGACTTCAGTCCATGCTCCGCGAGTTGATGCCGAAAGGGTTTCCAACTTGATACCAAGAACCATCTAGAATTCTAATTCTAGGAGGTCTAAATTTTGGACATCTAAAGATTTGATTTTTTTAGAATTGAAAGACTCCCTTAATAAGGCCATGGTTGACCCAACTGTAAATTATTTTGATCTATTCTTTCCTCCTGAAATATAGCATTGTTTCTTGTTAACTAGACCTTCCAACAAATGTATTTTTGGAGGGTGTTCCATACTCTTCTAAAGGAAGAATTCCCATTAAAAATACCAAAGTAACATATTTCCCAATCCCCTGGGAGGTCATGAATGTTGAGGGGATAATTAACTTTGTAATTTAGATTTTGAAGAACTAGATTCCACACTTTCTTGGGAAAGGGGTAGTGTAAGAATAAATGATCAATACCTTCCTCAATTGACCTACATAGCTCACACCATGAGGGGTCTGCTATTCCCTTTTGATAAGATTTTTTACTATTAAATTTTTTTTGTGACATAAAGACTAGCATAAAATTTTGATTTTCCTAAGAGCATTCAAATGCCATATTTTTAGCCATATTTACCCTTTAGAGGCATGCCTTTAGGGAATAGAAGCAAGTCATATTCATTTTTAATAGAATAATTAAACAAATCGCATTCATGTTCATCCACATCCAAGCTATAAGAGGGGTAACATTATGAGAGAAGGGATGCCAAATCATTGCTAAGGGAACTAAGATGAGGAGGGATACTTTGAAAATTCCAACTGATCCACAATCCATCTTAAGATTACTTTGAAATATCCCACATGGAACCCTTCCTTTTGGATACAAGCCAATCACAAAAAGGAATAAGGAAATGATGTTGTTCCAATGGAGGATGTCCCATAATTCCATCAAACCAAATATTGATCAATTTTCCATTTCCAAAAATCCACGTGAGCTTGGAGATAATTAATAGGATTGAAGATTATATCAACATCTAAATTTGAGAGCCCCCTTGATGGGGAGGGATTCACAAATGAAATATTTTCTAATCCCACTTAAATATTTATGATGGATTTGTTAGAAAATTATATATTACAGAGCAATGGAACACATAAAATATTGCAGAAATATAAACACAGAAAACGCATAAAACAAGAGAGACACAGATATACGTGATTCACTCAGTTTGGGCTACGTCCACAGAGAAACAGCCAGTCCTTCTTTTATTATATTATCCAACAAACTGAAGAAATACAACCTACAACAAATCCATTGTAACTCCCTCTTCGCTCTCAATCTCCTCTCTCTTCTTCACTCAGAATATAGATCTACATAGACGCAATACAATTCCCTCATATATAGCGAGGGGTTGCCTTCTAGGGCAAAAAACCCTAAATTAAACATAACTTCTACTGCCAGGTCTCCGCCTAATGAATGGCCCAGATTGACTACGAAATTACAACATTTTACAAGGAAATTTTACATCTATTCTTAGCTTTGGGGGCGCTGCCTCCAAAACCCCCCACCAGGGGGGGGGGGCTCCCAAAAGGTCATAGCCGCCCCCCACTAGACCCCCCCTGCAACGAATATTTTATGGGTGGAGTTGCCGCCCCATTTCGAACTAGGGTCCAATGAGGCGATACCTTTTAATACAGAAGATAATCAGGCTCCACACCCAACAGGATTATTTGTTTCCACCAACTAGGTGAACAAGATACCATCTACCAAATAAGCTTGGCTCCGATTACTAAATTCATAATAGTGGGATCTCTTATTCCCATACCTCTTAGAGATTTCAGGGTGCACACAGTTTTCCAATTAATCAATTGAAGTTTCTTCGAGTTGGAATTCCCTCCCTTGCCATAAAATTTATGTATTTCTTGATTCATAGATGACCCAATCCCAACAATATCCAAGAGGGGGAAATTTTGATAAAGGAGGAAATAAGCTAGAATGGAATTAATCAGAATAAGGTGACCTGCTAGGTTGAGCTAATGCACCCCCCATTGAGTGAATTTTTCTTTTAACTTGGCTAGAATTGGCTGCCACAAAGGATGAGGGAAATGATTTAAATAGATAGGCATACCTAAATAATTAAATTTTGCCCATGAATCCTTCCTTGATATACCCAATTTCCAGAGGATAATGCCATATTCCATGCATACAAATGATTTTTCCTCTCATTAATTAATCACCAGATGCAACAATAAATTTGTCAATAACTGATTTGAATCTAGAAACAATTATTGAGGAAACTCCTTATAGAATAATGGCATCATCTACAAATTACAAGTGATTTATTTTTTAACCTCTTGCATGAAATGGATTCCTAGAAGAGAGTTTGTTCTTCTTTCATATTCTAATTTCCTAGTTAGAGATTCTACCATAAGGATGTAAAGAAAGGGGGAGAGAAGACACCCTCTCCTTAAGCCATGCATGGATTTGAAGAAGCCAAAGGGATGACCATTCAACAAAGGGAGATCATGGTGACATGATACATGTAGCAATCCAAGAGAGAAATTTATCGCTAAAGCCAATTTTTTTGAGGATGTCGAACATAAAGGAATGTTTGACATGGTCGAATACATTTTCCATGTCAAGTTTGATAACCATTCCTTTTTCTCCTCTACTTTTGCTAGAGTGAATTTCTTCTTAAACCAAGATAATATTTCTCACTATTTGTCATTTGGCTACAAAACCCCTTGATTCTCAAAGATAAGGCAAGGAAGAAGAGGCTTCAGTCTGCAGGAAATAATTTTCGAAATGATTTATGATAAGACATATTACATAAGGAAAGGCGATGAAACCTAGAGAAAGAAGCAGGGCTAGTTTCTGTGGAGATTAAAGGTAAAAAAGAGAAATTGATGCCACCACCCATTCATCCATATTTATAGACAAATTCTACCATTATGAAAATATCAAACTTAAAAATATGTCAACATTTTTGGTAAAAGTGTACTACGAATCCATACAGACCTGGAGCTTTGTCAGGGTGAAATGACCAAATAATGTCTTGTATCTCCTTCTCGGTGATAACCTTCATTAGTTCCTCTTTCTCTTCTTTTTTTAAATATTGTTACAATATCCTCCAACAACTCCTATGCATCTCGAGAGGTGCCCCCACCTTGCTTTTGGTAAAGTGTTTCAAAATACTGAAGAGCTACATCTTTTATCCTATCAAAGGAAGATAAAGAGATCCCATTCACCTCAATGGTTTTCACATTATTCCTCCATTCTCTCATTTTGGCTTGTTTATGAAAAACTTTGTTCTTATTCCTAGATTTTAACCATAAACTTCTTGATTTTAGTTTCCACATTTATTTCTCATCCCTTAAGGCTTTGTGTATCCTAACAATTCTTCTCTTTCTTGATGAAGAAGGTTTGAGGTGACCAAATGATTTTCCATTTCCTTGAAAACTTTTTTCAGGTTGTCCTTGTACATTCTTAACTCTCAGTTTTTTTAAATTGTAATAGTATTTCACCCATTTTTTCAATGTTGATTCGATAGCTTTAATATTTTTCTCCCAAATATACATTGGAGAGCCCACTATCTATTGCCAACCAGTCATTCAAAACAACATCAAAGAAACCTTGATTAGAGACCCATAAGGGATTGAAACTAAATGGGATCTTCCCAAGATCCTCCTATTGAGAGATGACAAGTTTTATTGGCCTATAATCAAAGTTGCTCCAAGCCAAATGAGAAGAAGAAAAAGAGATGTGTTTCCCTAGGAAGAAAATTTCTACTAGGAAGTGATCTAACCTAGTAGAGATATGGCCAAGGCCAACACTTCTATTGTTCCATGTGAACTTGGAATTGGGGGATTTAATATCAAGAAGATCAAGCTAAGTATTATATCCTCCATATTCTCCCTGAGTGGATCTCTTACAATACTTCCCCTTTTTTCTCCCATGGATGGAGAGTTGAATTGAGATCCCCTCTTACAATGCATTTCCTTATCCATAATTTTCCCTTTAGATTCAAGAATGATTCCCAATAAATATTTTATTCTTGATAAGATATCGACATGTACACATTCACAATATAAAAACTGTATTTTATGGAAGATGAAGAAACCTAAATGCCAACCAATGAAGTGATTTCTCCTCATGCACTCAACTTGAGTTCTGTGCCCAACCACAATTGATCCGAAATTATGAAGGAACACAATAGAATATAGATATAAACATAAACATGGATATGCAACAGAAATAAATCTTCATTTCATTAATATCAAAGAACTAAAAGAGGCTTACAAGCAGAATGGAAATAAACTAGCTCGGACGATGGTAGTTTATCTCTGAGAAGAGATGTGGCAGCTACATGCATCTAAACTATGTTACAATGGGACTAAAGGGCCTTTTTATTATTGAACAATAAAGGGAAACCCTAAACAACCAAAACCCTAACCCCAAGAGATGAAAGCCAAGAGTTTGTGGGCCCCATTGGGGTTAGTTGGGCAGCCACCTTCCCGGGGTCATAACCTGGTCATATGATCTTTGTTTGGCACATACGATACCATGTTGGAAAGATATCTCCAAGTACTACAGGAATTACGAATGCCCAGTCCTATTGTGGACCTCAAAAAAACACCGTTTATGGGGTCAAAACAACTCCAGAAGTTCAGAATCCGAAAAACTGCTAAAAATAATAAATGTTGCTATAATCAAGGAAAATGATGAAATATACTGGAGGTCTAGGTGGAATATGTGGGTGGCCACCAATATCCACCTGGATCAATAACATGCACAATCCACCAAATTCTCATCTTGATCCCATCACACTTGCATTACTATCTTTCCATATTATTTTACTCTTGCTGAGTCCTCTATCCCAACTTGCCTTACCCCTAAATCTGAAGCATGCACTATTTCTTCCAATATGGGGTCCACTACTATGCTTGCTTCTTTCTCCAGGGTTGCAAACCTATTTTGGCTTCTATAACCTAACTTATCCTTGCTCTTGATTAAGGAATGAGCCTCAGGGATGCACCTTAGAGGGGATGATTCCCCTAGATTTTCAACACCTTTCTCTCTACAAGGATTTTGTCTCTTTTGATCTATTCTTCTCTTGGGTTTTTCCATTAGCTGCCTTCCTCTTGAGATTTAAGAGGATCTTCAACTTTTGAACAATTTCTTTCGAAGTGTCGATATTCATGACATTGTTTTCACTTGAAGGGGATCTTATCATACCCAATTTGTTGCATAAATGTCCATTTATCCAAAGATAGTTGAATAAATTTAGGCACTCCCTTTTCTAGGTCCACCTCTACACATATTCTAGAACATGAAAACATTCCCTCTTAAGGTTTTTCTTGATCTATATATTTGCCCAAAGCATTGCCTATACTTCTGAAAGTTTATTCATTCCAACAATGGCGAGGTAAGTGGGGGATCTTGACCCAAACACGAATAGCTAATGAGACTTCATTTTTAGGATTAAAATATGGGTTCCACCTATCCAAATATAAACCTCGTTCTACCATGAAGTAAGGGCCACTCCTAAAGATAAGATCCTTATCAAAATTTTCCTCAAAAAGAAAAATGAAGAAACCTTACCACAACAAGAGCACTTGATCTGTCATTTAGTAAGAGGCCTCCAATTTTTCTCCACATAGAGCTTTAACATCTTTGGTGAGAGCCATGTTCCTGTGAATTGACCAACAAACCCCTTCTCTGTTAGATGATCATTTATCTTGATTTGCCAAGATTCACTTGCATCTTCAAGATCTCTTCCAATGTCTTAACAAAATTAGATGATTTTGATATCTGCTTTTTAGGCCATGCATCAACCAACATTTTGAACACGAACACATTGGGGGAAGTGGGGGAGGGGGTCAAGGCTCCTGACCTAGAAGCCATGAAAACTGATTGTTAAGGTTAGCAAGGCATTATCGTCAGATTAGAAATCTCTTGAAAAAATAATATACAAAATATAAGACATACCAATAAGTTTATTTATCCTAAAAATTATAGGAATATATGAAACCCAAACTTTTCACTTGCCAACACTATATTTTTTTTGTGAAAAGTAGCATTGTGAGATATTAACATGGTGTTACTCTAAATGCTGAGAAATTTGTCTAAAAAATGTTAGATCTTGTCTTTAAAGGTTAGATCTTATTAAGTGTTTTTAATGGTGGACTTTAAAATCATTATTGAGTAAAATATTTCAACTACAAAATTATTTTCATAGCTTCTTCTCACCAAAAAGTTTAATTTATTTCTATACTATATAATATAGCAATTCTGGAGAATTGGTATGATTTTCAATTTGGTTGGTTAATAAGCATCAAAACACTTATTTTATTATACATCTCACATTGCCCCATTTAAGAAGAAAAAAAAAAACATAAAAAAATAACTAATTTATAATTTTATTTTAAATTATTATTATTAATTATAAAAAAAATTAATGTGTTATAACAATGTTCTTAACCATGGAGAATCGACTTCACTTACTATGAGAATTCTTGACTTGTAAATAGCTTTTTTTACAATATCATGGGTCAATACCATGGTTTATCAATACCACATGCTAAATATGATGTGTTGATATGATATATTTTGTAATAAATTAATTAAAAAATAATAACTAACTTAGAAATAAATTTTAATCTTTTATCTAGCAATATCATTATAAATATTCCAATATATTTCATAGAGACTAACTCTTTATCATCGATCTAATAATTATTGATAATTAAATTAAAATTGTAAAAAATCTAATCTAAAATAAACACATGTATTAATATAATTATACAAATTTTATAATTTAAATTTAAATTTCAATTCATTTCTATTAAATTTTAGATTAAATTAAAATAAAAGATATCAAAACATAAAAGAATTAGGATTCTACTTTCATCGTTTTGTCCAAGAATATGTATATCCACCGTAAACATCGATTTATAAGATATTTAATGTCGTCTAACTAAGTGTCCCTGTAAAACACTGAATAATGGTCCTGCAAGCATCTATTTCAAATTTTCCCCTGAGACACATGAGTTTATATTCTGTATACATCATGTCAATCATTTGGCGTATTTGGCCAACACTCATGTTATCTATATTCCACTCTTGGTGGGAATCTGCAAAGAATGTGTGTGCTTCAAGAAGTTTTCCTTTTCCTTCTATGTCAGGTGCTGGATATCTAGTGAACCTATGTTCAAGTGGTTCATATATAGGAAATATTTGTGTATCCTGGTCTTTGTGTTCTTTCCCTTTTTCTGGTTCTTCATCCTTGAATAAGGATGCTATTGTGATTTTATTTGTAGCCTCAGTATCTGAAGATGACATGGCTACCTCTTTAGGAAATAAAGCAGGAAACTTATCTACAGATTTCACAGGATTCTAAATTATTATGCTTCTTTTTACAAAAAAAGAATTTGGAACTGGTTTCTCAGTTTTAGACAGATTCAACTTTTCAACTTTGTCTATTAAACCAGTTATAAGCTATTTAGTTGTATCCAAATGATCAACCAACTTTTCTTCGACTCCTTCTATTTTATTCAAAGAATCTCTTGCATAAGAACGAATCATACTAGATTCAAACTGTACATTATTTAAACATTTATTCACATCATTAATTGATACTTGAACAGTATCAATTTGTTCCTTGACTTCTACAGATTTTGCAACATTCATTTCTAAGCCTTTTACTGCAGTATTTGTCCAGTTCAGCTGTTCACTAGCTTTCTGTATCCGACCATCAATGCCTAAAGCATTGTCATCTTTCTAGATCAAAGGGATAGCTTTGGCTGCATTTTGATTTTCTCCTATGACAATTCCTTTGTAAGGAGGAAAGGTCGTAGGGGTTTCAACTTTAGATCCATCTAGTGCAGTCCAAGCATGTTTGCTTGCTGAAGTGCTAGTAGAACCAGTGAAAACTTTTAATGGAGCAATATTATCTTTCCATGAATAGAAAGATATCCAAGTGTTATTCATCTCCATATAATGCTTCCAATCTTCAGCAAACTGTTTCTTCTCTATGGGTGTATAATTTTGATCAAACTCATCAGCCTGAGGATTAGTGTATAGATCCCAATTTAACATAGCTTTCATCCATTGGGCACTAATCTCGGATTTCAAGCATCCATCCATAAGAGAGAAAAATTTATGTATTTCCATTACTGCAGGGTTTTTACAGTCAGAAGGAACAGGGCAAAATCTGCAATCTGGAATCAGGCCATGTGCCTGCTCAAGGTATCCCAATCCATATCTGGGCTTGGCTGGTCTCATTGAACACATCATTTCAGTCATCCTTGGATGTTCTCCTTCTACAGTAACAATTTCATGCATCATGAGTACATGATTAGCATCCGATTCATGCGGGAAAGGGATGTCTGAGCATTTGGGATTTGGGCATGAATTTACAGATGTGGAAGGTGGGGCTATACCAGTCCTTGGATTATGATTTGCATGGATGTCAGATTCTACCAGAGTAAACAGATTTACATGTTCTTGACAATCTGGGCATTTGACCTCTAAAGAACAATAATTTACAAGATGGGCTAATTCATACAAAGAATTATGTCTACAAGAAGATGAAGTAGAACAAGCTGTATCTACAGTGGAAGGATCTTTGTAATACTTAGATTGTTTACAGGCTAACTCTATACCTCATCTATCAATGGTAGATCTTCTGGGGAATGATATAACTGCAGAAGTCATATTTTCTGTAATATCAGCAGAGGTAATATTCTTCGAAATGAGAGGCTTAGGATTATTTACAACCCAATGTTCTAGAAATGTCATGTCTTCCCAACGGATGGTCTGATGCTCAATCTTCTGGTTTTTGGCATCTATGAGGACAACTATGCTTGACTTTGAGTCTCTGCTGGATGTATGGCGGATGGCTAGCCAAAGGGTATTGGTGTGACGGAAACAACCTTTGGTCTGGATGGCGATATTATTTCTCTTCTTTTTCATATCAAAACCAGTAGTCTGAATTTGGAGTTGTAGAATCTGGTCTATGGTTTCGTCAAAGGTATAAACAGAGAAATTTGGGTAACAGTTGAAATAGACTAGGCCATCAGAGAGAGGAGCAACAATCCTGCCTATTAGGGAATCTGTATACTTATTGTGTGTCATATCCCTGACAGTAGCAAGCACAAAAGTATTTAGGCCTTTATGGGTTAAGGCATTGATCCCTACTCGAATGCATCCTAAGTGCAAATAGTTTGTCTTTAGTTTCTTTGCCTCTGCCTGTAATTCTTTAGGTTTCAACAGAGATATAGTCTGTATATTATCTGAATTCTCCTGAATTTGGCTTACAGACTCTTTGATGCTTATTCTAGTAGCGGCTATCAAATGGAAAGCTGAAAGATCACTATATACTTCTGAGGGAGCTATAGCTGGTAGTTCCCATCGGGCCGAAGGCTGGGGTTCTTCATATGAAAGTTCAACAGAATTTAAAACTCTACTGGAACTAGTAGCAAACATATCCCGTAAAGGGTTTTCTTCAGCCTTAGAATCTCTTTCTTCTAATTCTCGGAAAGACACAGATTTCCGGAAAGATTCCATTCTATATGAGTATAAGGATTTGAATACCAACCTTATGAACCAGACGTTACTGGCTCTGATACCAATTTTAAGCAGGGGCTCCTGTCACGAGCTTGCTACTTGCTGTGTCTCTTCATTCGGCTCTGATAGCCAACTCCTTGTGAACCAGTGGTGAACCTACTCAGAACTTTCACGCTCTTACGGCCTCAACAATGGCTTCCTCGCCTAACAACGACCTTGGCATCCCTTCGTTCCTTTGGCGAACTTCCTGCGAACTTCGGATGAAAGCACAGAAACAACTACTATTGCAACAAACAATGCTAAAGCGCAGACAAGGTATTCAGATGCAAAATGGTGTACTCTTTTATTTTAGAATGGATAAACTGATTACAAAGAGATTCTTTACAGAGATAGACTATCTTCACATTTATCGGACTTTATGCCGTTCTCAAGGAACAAGCATTACCGAAGGCTACCTGGTGATAAATAGGCTCTGCCTCAGAATATGACACAACTCATTTACAACTGGGCGACTCTCTAAATGATTCGGCCACTTTAGGTTCTCACCAGTGCCGAACACACTAATGCGCAGGGTCCCAAATCACCTAAGGACTTGAGTTCTTCTCGTGTTGCAAGAAGATCAGACAGAATGTCCGTAGATGCAGAGCAAGAGAGGCCCTCGACTCAAAACACACAAAAACTCTAACTGACTCAAAATGTGAATGCCTTGGTCATGAGCCTTACCCTCCTTTTATAAGAAATGAGGAGGACAAACATTACTGTAGATCATCCGTGAACTGTCCACCGTGAACTGTCCTTGGATGGTGGAATCATTTCTTTTCGGATAGTGCTAAACAAATATAAAATCAAAAATAAAACCCACCGCATTAAATATCTAAAAACCGTTAAATAAGCTTTGCCGGATATCAAACAAAATTAATGGAAAAATAATTACAATCCATCACAATCACCCGAGAGGCATTTAAAACGAAAAATAGTTCCACGTTCTTTAAATGGAGTCAACGTCGTTGAATCATTAACGCGCTAGGGACATTTCAAACGAAAATTAATTCCATGGGTTGTCACGTTGTAAATGTTTAAATTTTCTATTTTTTATTTGGTTTTATGTTTTTAACTTAGTTATATTTAAAATAATAAAATTTAATTGCGTTGTGTATTTGTTATTTTTATTGAAATTTAATGATAAAACAGTTTGTAAGGTGTTAATTTTTTTTAAAACATATTTTTAATCGAAATTTAAAAGGTGCAATTTGAACAAATTTTTTTTTGTCATATTTTAAATAAAAATTTTATTTGAAAAAAAATATATATATATAAAAATTAGTATTATTTTTTAAAATTTTAGTCAAATTTTCAAAAAAAATGGTTAATAAGTTTTATTTAAAATGTAGTTAAATTTTCAAAAAAAATTCTGAAATTACATGTATTAATTATTGAGATTGTATACTCCTCTGTAATGTTAGTGTTATATATATATAGATGGATGAACTCTGTAAAAAAATTAACGCAACACGATTGTCGGGTCTCTTCTGTGATATCTGTTTGGGTAACCGTATTGATACTACCCACAATTTTTTTGTGGACGTCATCTTTACTTTTGGGATGGTTTCCAGACAACAATGGTTGGCACTACACTATATTATCACGAGATTTGGTGAGGCCTCTGGAATGATGGTGAATGAGAACAAATCTTTAATCATGCACTCATATGGTGATTAGGAGGAGATCAATAGTATTGCAGAGCTCTTTAATTTTCGCTCCCAACCCTTGTGTGAAGGCTTTACTTACCTAGGCTTCCATCTCAAGCCGAATAATTATAGGCTAGTAGACTAGCAGTGGCTTCTGGATAAATGTGCCATAAGCTCTATTGTTGGTCCCATGATGACTTACTCTTGGAGGAAGATACATACTAGCACAGGCAATGCTCCAACATATCTCAGTGTATTAGGCACATCTATATATTTTACCCTCGACCATTATTACTAAGATCAAAAGCATCATGGCACATTTCATCTGGGCGGGTTTGGATATGAGAAACAAATACCACCTTATTAAATGGGAGAAGATCACCATTCCAAAAGAATTTGGTGGATATTATTATGTCAAAGTATTTACGAAATAAGGAAGTTGTTGACTGGATCAAAGAAGGGCACATTGGGATAAAATCCAGTTCTTACATTTCGAGCAACTTCTACAAGGTAAAAGACCGTTTCTCCAAAGAATCATTTGGTCATTTGGCAAAGGAAACCACATCATTATTGGCTTGGATAAAATACTTGGTGTTGACGGTGACAATCACCTCAAAGAGGATATCATGGTGAGATTACAAATGAAAGGTTACTTTTTCCTGGAATAGGTCATACACTGATGGAGAGGCAATTTTCTTGTTTGGAGAAATGTCGAGGATATTGGTCTCATTGGTCACAACGCAAAGGAATGGAATGGCTACTTATCGATTCTAAGAAGGGCGGGTCTTTGTAGATATGAGGAGGGAGATCACATCACTTGGGCAGGGAAGTTACGATCCAACTCGGTGGAGGTAGAGGACATCTACAGGTACCTAATGTGCACATGTTTCTCCTTCTCCCATCCATGTTGGTTCAATCAGTTTTGCAAACTAAAAGTCCCTATCAAGATAATTCTTTACTCATGGTTCGTTTGGCATAACAAAACACTGACCAGGGAAAACCTTCACAAGAGAGGTATACATGGGCCTGGCAGATGCCCACTTTGTCGGGTGTCAATTGAGACAAATGTACATCTTTTATTGGAGTGCCACATGGCGTTACAAGTATGGAAAAGCATTCTACTTCAACTTAACAATCCATTTAGAAGTTTTCACTCCATTGAACAATGTCTATGTTGGTGGATCAAGCGTGGGGGTAAATATCAGGCCACTCCTCTATTTACCTTCTGGGAAATTTGGCGCGCCAAAAATGGTTACATCTTTGAGGGATCCCTAATTGACATACATAGAATTTCTCACAACATCGGGATGTGGATGGATACTCTGAATGTACACATACAGAAGGATAAAGATCTTTCGCTCAGGTACATCCCTCTAGACATTCATTATCCTGCTGGTTATTTTGATGGAGTAGCTCAGAGAGGTATATGTGGATGTGGTGTATGGCTCAAGATAAATCATAGGTTACATTACAAGATTTCATGGTATGGAGGTGTTGGGACAAACATGCAGGCATAAAATCTGGCGCTATGGGGACTTTTATGGTTCTCCAGGAGATTGTCTATGGATACTATTCATGTTTATGGAGACTCAAAGACCCTCATTGAAGGGATTTTGGCTAATATAAATTTTTTCCCTCCAAATCTTAGCGGTTGGATATCCCATATCAATTTCCTCAAGTAGACATTTTTTCAGATTACTTTTTAGCACATCTTCAGGGAGTCAAATTCTGTAGTTGATTCACTGTATAAGAAGGGCCTTACAGAATATACTGGCTATATGCACTTCATACATTTGGAGGATAACACAATTAGGGATGAAGGCTCGATCCTACTCCCTTAGTTGTTGAATCTATTTTTGTTTTTTGAGGATTTTGTTGAATCTATTGGCACTGTATTTTTTATAATATTACATACACATGGATAGTATGTGTGAGTCTCTCCCTTTAGATGTCTTTTTTACCATAAAATCTCTTTTAGAAAGGCTTAAACTATATCACTAGTTTTAATTGTGGAATCTATAGTGAAGAGATCTTGTATGAAAATATTGCTTTTGTTTTCCGGAAAATGTACTGGTACATTATATAAACCAATGTTTTTTTTCATCTCATAGATATTCTATATATATATCTATATATATATATATATATATATATATATATATATATATATATATATATATATAATTGAGTTACTAATTAGCTAATACATAACTACTAATCCATAAATCCTTTAAACATTCTCAAACTAACTCTTTAAGAAATAGATATTAAATAATTTTATTAATCATTATATATATATATATATATATATATATATATATATATATATATATATATATATATATATATATATATATATATATAGATATATAATCTTCTTTTTTATTATTATTATTATTATCCAATTTTAAGGTCACGGCCAAGCTAGACACCACATTGGTGTATGAGACCCCCTTGTTTATGGGACAAGGGACCCACCTCCACACAATGATTTGACTGCTAAGTCTACAAAGGCATACATACTCTACCCCTTGGTTTTGAACCTGTGACCTCTTACAAGGAAACACATGCTCTTAACTATTAGACCCACCCAAGCTGTATAAGCCCACTCATTAGCGCAACTATATAAATTAAATGGTTAGTAAATGCCAATAGGTATCAATTCATAGTAGACATCAAACTACCTCAGGATACATCTCACATTTCCAAGATTAAAAATATCATTAAAATTAATTAAATTATAACTTGATTTAAACATATATACATTTAGAAAAACATGTAACAAAACAAACATAACAAAGAAACAATAAACAAAAAAG
This sequence comes from Pinus tabuliformis, assembly GCA_031772625.1. NCBI lineage: Eukaryota > Viridiplantae > Streptophyta > Pinopsida > Pinales > Pinaceae > Pinus > Pinus tabuliformis. Next base: position 860,618,464 of record CM062816.1, read on the forward strand.
AGTTTAATGACACTTGTTGAAATTATATTCTTTTAATTAAATTTAAAAGAAAAAATTGCATAACTACCTTTAGGATAAATCTCATCCCTATATCCCAACTATTAGTAAAAATATTCTCCATAGCCTGTGGAGATTAGAATCCTACCATCCACCTAATAATTATTGATATTAAATTAAAAATCTCCAACCCCTATTCTAAAAGCTATAGTCTATCTCTTATAGTTTTGGAGGATTTTTCGACATACTTTTTAGTTTAATTTGCCTAACATATTTTCGAATAACAAGTTTGAGTTGTGAAATTTCCACAATCTAAGTTCCCTAGGAGATTTTCAACACCATTATGAAATAGATACACATTCCTATGGAAATAATTTACAAATTACAAAATATAAATATACATAAAACTTATATATCTGTGTAATATTTTCATTTTCATTTTTCATTTAATATTTTATTTTTATAAATTATAACAACAATAGTAAATTGACAAATTAAAAATTTATGAAAAAATTCCTTAATATAACATTATTTTAAAGTGTCATGTATTTCCTTTTAAGAGGTCACATATTCAAATTCAAAGAGGTAGAGTATGTACACATTTATAAAAAAAAAAATTAATGGTAAATCAACAAGGATCTTCCCACTGCCACTATAACATCAAAGATTACATATCATTATGACTTAACAAGAGCACCTACTCTATAAACCTTATCACAAGACGTGAAACATAACCCTTATAATTGAATCCTGGTGGATGGAAGAACAAACTATACTCCTAGCCACTTGAGCTACCTAGTTGTTGTCATTATAATGCCAAGAGTATATCCAACAACCTGTTAGGAATTTATGACTTAACAAGAGCCAAGACTCTGTGAGGATGGGGAAGCCTGCTCCTTAAGCCTTATCACAAGGGGCCAAATATGTCCCCCTAGTGGGACTTAAAACTGGGTGGAAGGGATAACATCCAAATGTACACCTATATAAACTTTAGTAGTCAAATCATTGTGGAAGTGGATCCCTTGTCCCATAAACAAGAGAGTTTGTCTCATATACTAATTGTGTGTCTAACTTGACCCTCACCTTAAAATTAGATTATTATTATTATTGTAAATTATTGTTGGATTGATTTCTATTTCATTTTCTCTTACTATTAATTAGAAAATTAAAAATTTTATAATTTAGTTTTATCTTAATATAATATTATTAGTCCCTCCTAAAACAAGTATTATAGCAATAGATTTAGAGTTGATTTTATATTATTTATACTTTGACTATAAATATATATTTAGGGTTGATTTTATATTATTTATACTTCGATTATAAATATTTATCTATTTACTACTACAAAACATTAAATAAACATTTTCTTTAATTTATTTTTGTGATATTTGAAAATTTTATTTTTGTATCTTTTTATTCTATTGGTGAAAATAATTAAAGTCTTATTGCAAAACTAAATTAAAAATAAAAACAAAAGTAAAAAAAAAAAAAAATTTAAAAAAAAAATTGACCAATGGGAAAACTAGAAACGATTTTAATTGTTCTTTTCCTACTCAAATCCCCTAATCTTGTAAAAAAGATTACATATACTTTTTATTAGTTCCTACCAAGGCATGTTGAAAATAGCAACAAGAAATGCTAAAAATAGCACTGCTATAAATAGCATTTCGGGATACATTCCAATTTTAGTTAGTCCATGAACTAAAATTGAGAATTAAAATTCAAATTTGATCTTAGCCATTGTTTCTAAAATAATTAATTAATTCATCTTGAGTTAATTAGTTGTAGGAAATCAAACATGAAGTCTATGTGAAGACATGCAACAGTTTCTCTATTGATTGAGGAAGTTATCCCTTGATTAAGGAGATCGGGATGAGTTGTACTTTGAGTTGTAATTTGTTGGAAATAATACTGAGAGGGGGGGGGGGGGGTGAATCAGTATTATCAGATCAATAAAACTTTTTCAATGCTCAGAAACATATACGCTACTTCAGTTAAGTGAACCAGCGTGTACACGCTACTGTGTCTAAAGAAAACAGTGTATAACCAGAAAACTTATAATTCAGTTAGTTTATCTTCAGTTAAGTGCATCAGGACATTATTCACCATATTAAGAGTAAACAGATGCAGTATAACAGAACAGATCATCACACAAAAACCACACACATGAACACCATGATATAAGGTGGAAACCCAATGTGGGTGAAAACCACCTGCTGCAAGTCATCTCTATCTTTCTTTAATAAGAACTTCAGTTTACAATCTTCTGTACTGGTGCAGCCTTATACCAGTATGCAGGCTACAACCTGCAGAAGGCTTCAACCTTCTCTCGTTCTCCAAACTTCCTTGGAAGGGAGCTCCACCCCCTTTGCTCTTGTACTAGCTAAGATACTAGTACGTAGGTGCTGGCCTACAATCTTCTTTCCTTCAGGTACCACTTTTCATCAATTTTCACACTGGATATTCCTGAAGCACAACATTACAATTTGAAGACCATGATTCATTCACAAATCATTGAAGCATAAAACAACCAATACTAGCGTCATCAATCTTTGAATCACTGAACCACTGAAACCTTGTCAACACCTGTCACCAAAACACAGAGCAGACTACAGAACTCTGTAATATCAGTCAGACCCAACTGCAAACCCAAAAATGAAGCTTCAAAATATATACGCTACTTCAATGAGAGCAATCCGCATATACACGCGCTTTTACCGAAGACAACCTGCGTACAGATCTAAAAATAAATTCTCTCAACTTGCAGCTGTACCAGACATCAGTTAGACCCAGAACATAACATTGCGTCAGTATGTAGATCTAGAAATACGCATAATCAACCATATCATAATAGTGCTTTTCAAACCATTTGATCCCGATCTCTCCTTAGATCTTGTTCTTCATCAACCGGTGAGATCTCTCCTTAGCTCAGATCAAGCAATGCATCATCAACCCATAACTTGCATACTGGATCTAATACTTCCTCAGATGTTTCAAGACATTTCAGATACATTTGCCTAATGATCTTCTTCTCCTTATATAGCCTTAGGCCTTGCTCAATACCACGGGCCAAAACCATAGAAATCCAAAACCATCAACTTCAAAACTAGGGATCGACACGTCTGTCGAGACACCATGGTCCAAAACCATAGGCACAACTTCCAAGGAATAACCGCCACGGACCAAATATAAGTTTTCCACATACACACTCTTTTACTGAAGCCAACCTGCGTGTACACGCGACTTGGTATATAGTGAACCTGCGTATACGCGACTTGGTATATAGTGAACCTGCTTGTATACACGACTTGGTATATAGTGAACCAGCGTGTATATATTTTCTCTTCATACTTGTAGTCTGATCATCAATTCCTTGCTGCTATTCTTCTGCACTATGATTTGCCATCAAGGACAACACTTGTCTCAGAATGCCAACAATCTCCCCCTTTGGACTTGATGGCAACCCCAAGATACTTAGAATCATTCTCCCCCTTTGTCATCAAGGGCAAAGGGCTGTGCTCCCCCTGAGTACATGCTGATATCTTTGCTCTGCTGTGCTGAACATGCTCCCCTTGACTGTAGGCAAGATCTGCAAAAGATGTTCTTCAAACGAACCAAGACTTATACATCATAAAGGACATTCCTATCACCAAAAGACTCAATGCATGCATCCATACTCCCAACCAAGAGGGGATACATCAGAAATTTACATATAATAACCAATAACATTACATCATTCATCCCAGGCATAGTGGGGAAATCATAGGCCGTTACATGACCTTGACACCATAAAAGAGATATCACAAGAGAGATACATGACATAGAGACAACAAATCTAGACCAAGACTTATGAAAGACACCAGCAGTATCTGATAAACATCTTTTATATCAGCAGCCAAGATTTCCTTCTGAGCTCCTTCTCCTGAAATTAACAACAGTTGTGAACTAGGACCAAAAGCATCTAAATGCCAACAATGCTTTATGAGACTTTAAGCTGCTCCCCCTGAACCTGTGCCTGTTGTACCCCCTGAAACTGTGCCTGAAGAATTCTGGCATACCCATCTCAGACCTTCTCCAACCAGAGTCTGCCCTTACTGTTCAGAACTCCATATACGCGACTTCTCCTGCATAAAACAGCGTATGTACGCGGATAGAATTTCTGCAACACGCGTACACCATACACACGACTTTCCCTGCATAAATCGGCGTATGTACGCGGATATCCCTTACGAAACTCGCGTATACCAACTTTTTTGTAGAACAAACAAGCTTCAACAGCAGGATGAAGCATCAATTTCTCCCAGCTTTTGTCTGAGATACTCAAAAGTTTCCCTGGGCAGTGGTTTTGTGAGAATATCAGCAACTTGTTCCTTAGAAGGAACATACTCCAACTTGACCTTCTTCTCAAGCACTTGTTCCCGAAGGAAGTGATACTTGATTGGTATGTGCTTGGTCTTTGAGTGCATGACTGGATTCTTTGAAATGCTGATTGCACTTGTATTATCACATAAGATAGAAACTGGTGGAGTGCAAGTGATTTGGAAATCTTGCAAGGTCTGCATCATCCAAAGAAGTTAAGTGCAACAAGATGCCGCAGCCACATATTCTGATTCAGCTGTAGATAAGGCAATCGAACTCTGTTTCTTGCTGAACCAAGATACTAATCTGGAACCCATGAAGAAAGCCCCACCACTTGTGCTTTTCCTATCATCCACACTTCCGGCCCAATCTGCATCTGTGTAAGCATGAAGAGTGAGATCTGTATCTCTAGGATACCATAAGCCATAGTTTTGGGTCCCTTGAAGATACTTGAAGATTCTTTTGACTGCCTGAAGATGAGTTTCCTTTGGGTTGGCTTGAAATCTTCCAACAATTCCTACTGCATGCATAATATCTGGTCAGGTACCTGTCAAATAAAGCAAACTCCCAATCATGGATCTATAAGTTGGTTGATGAACTGTTGCTGATTCATCATTTGCACTGAGGTTGCATCCTATAACCATGGGTGTACATACTGGCTTTGAATCTTCCATGCCATACTTCTTCAAGATCTGCTTGAGGTACTTGGTTTGAGACAAGAAAATACCTCCTTCATTTTGTTGAATTTGCAATCCAAGAAAGTATGTCAATTCTCCAAGCAATGACATTTCAAATTCTTTCTGCATAACCAAGGCAAAGTTCTGACTCATAGCCTCTTCATTGCTGCCAAAGATAATATCATCTACATACACAACAAGTATTAGCAATTTGTTATTTTCAACTTTCATATAGAGATTGCTATCTGCTGATCCTTTTGAAAAACCTTGTTGGTGAAGATATTTGTCCAATCGATAGTACCAAGCCCTTGGAGCTTGTTTGAGGCCATAGAGAGCCTTTTTTAATCTGCATACAAGGTTTGGATCATTCCCAAGAATGAAACCATCTAGCTGCTCAATATATACCTCTTCTTCTAAGTCTCCATTCAGAAAGGTTGATTTTACGTCCATTTGGAATACCTTGAAGTTTTGAAAGCTTGAGAGAGCAAGGAACATTCGGATGGCCTCAAGTCTTGCAATAGGAGCAAAGGTCTCTTCAAAATCTATTCCTTCTTGCTGCGCATACCCTTTACAAACAAGTCTGGCCTTGTTTCTAATTACTTCTCCATTTTCATTCAATTTATTTTTGAAGACCCATTTAGTCCCTATGACATTTTTATCTTTTGGTCTAGGAACCAATTCCCAAGTATTGTTCTTTTCGATCTGCTCAAGTTCTTCATCCATTGCTTTGACCCAGCATTCATCTTTGCATGCCTCTTTCACATTTTGTGGTTCAGTGGAAGAGAGTAATGCCAAATAGCTTGAAGCTTCTGCAATTCTTCTTCTTGTTTGTATTCCTGCTTCTTTCTGCCCCACAATCTGAGATTCTGGATGATTCTTTTGAACATATCTGGATGGAGTCTTTTCTTCTATTCTTGTCTGCTCCTCTAGTTCTTCTTGAGGTTCTTCTTCTTCTTGAGGTTCTTCTTCTTCATCATTCTGCCTTTGAGAATATCCTTCATCTTCTTCAATGTCTTCATGATGAACTTGCCTAGGAATATATCCCTTCTCATCAACCACTACATCAATGCTGTCAACAATTCTACCAAGTCTTTTATTGTAGCACTTGTATGCTTTGCTATGTGGAGAATAACCAAGAAGAATGCCTTCATCTGCTCTTGGTTCAAGTTTTCCAAGTTGCTCATCAGTATTCTTAATATAACATTTGCTCCCAAAGATTTTGAAGTGGTTCACCGAAGGAGTCTTACCACACTAGAGCTCATGAGGAGTTTGAGTGCTATTTACTCGGACATTTGTTTTGTTGAGAATAATAACCGCAGCATGTGCAGCTTCACCCCAGAAAGTTGCGGGAGTACCTGACTCATCAAGCATAGCACGAGCCATTTGTTGGATTGTTCTGTTCATTCTTTCCACAACTCCATTTTGCTGAGGAGTTCTAGCTGTAGAGAATTCTCTTCTTATCCCATGTTCTTCACAGAAATCGAAGAATTCATTTGAGGTAAACTCCCCACCTCTATCAGATCTGAGGCACTTAATTTTGTGTCCTGATTCATTTTCTGCCAAGGCTTTGAAGGATTTGAATTTTTCGAATGCTTCATCTTTGTGCTTCATAAGCCCTAACCAGACAAACCTGGAGAAATCGTCAATGAATAATATCAAATATTCTTCTCCTCGAGGTGTCCTTTTCCTAAATGGACCACATACATCTGTATGGACTAGCTCAAGAGGTATGCTGGCTGATCCTTCCTTCTCTGGAAAGTTAGTTCTGGTTTTCTTTCCAAACTGACAAGATTTGCATATAGTGTTGTCTGGAATTTTGATATCTGGAAGACCGCGAACTGCCTAATATTTGCATGCTTTCCTTATTTGTGAAAAGCTTAGGTGCCCTAACCTCCTATGCCATAGCCAGTGTTCATCATCCTTGCTCAAATAGCATTGTTGTGGTCTTTCTTCAAATATGTATAGATTATTTGGAGTCCTTCTTCCTTTGATCGCTGTTTTACCTGTATCAAGATCACGAACACAACATCCATTTGATCTAAATATTACCTCTGTTCCTTGATCGCACATCTGACTGACACTCAGAAGATTGTGCTTCAATCCATCAACATACAAAACATTTCCAGCTTTGACCTTCTCTTTTAATGGAGCAACACCTTTTCCTTTTATGGCTGCAGAAATATCGTTTCCAAAAGAAACTTTCTTCCCCTTTTCTAATGCGGTATATGACTCAAGATTTTCTTTGTCCCCTGTCATATGCTTCGAACATCCACTGTCAATGTACCATAGACTTTCTTGACCTTCTGCATAAAAGGCTATCCCACATCTTTCTGGTTGCGGTTCCTTTATTCTCCATGTTCTGACATTTGAGATTTGTTCCTTCTGAGTTGTTTTCCAGAACCTGCTCCTACATTCAGAGTCTTCATGACCAAAGTTATTACATATAGAGCATTCAACTTCATTTTCAAGAACTGAAAAGTTGTTATAAGTCCTTTTCATGGTTCCAGTCATACTTCTTTGCTTTTGAGCTTCTCTAGTCATGATTGTCTTGTAGGCAACACATTGAGCTGCTTTGTGACCGAAGTTATGGCAAGAAAAACATTGGCCATTAAAGAAATTTCTGCGATAATCAGATCTATCATCCAATCGATTGTAGCTTCTATTGATATCCATTCTTGAGGCAAATTGGGAAGATTTTACCTGTGGCTGATTGTAGCTTCTTTTTGTCCTTAAGGTAGCTTGTCCCCGAATTTCTTGATTTGTTTTTGAGGTAAACTGTCCCTGATTCACTTGGTGACTTTTATTTGGCCTTTGCTCACTTCTCCTTGCTGCATCAAGATAACTTTTAGAAGTAGAAGCTTGAGACGTTTCTCCATTATATCCCAGACCTGTCTTGATCAGAGGAGAACGCTGCACATTGATAATCTCATCCAACGTTTCAGATCCTTTAACAAATTTAAGATTAATTGCTTTTGTTTTCTCAATCTCCTTTCTAAGACAAACAATCTCACATTCCAATTTTTCAAGATGTTTTTCCTTTTCAGCCAGTTGACATTGTAGAGAATCAATAATAGCACTTTTCTATTCTAAGCAAACTTTGAGATTATTCATTTCTTCATAAAATCCTTCTACATCTATAGCATCCATGTAGTCATCATCTTCAAAAGCCATTAAAAGTTTATATCTATTAACCTGTTCATCTTCGTCACTATTTGAAAGACCATCACTATCTTCATGAGTGTAATAGCTTTTCTTCTTTTCATTATGTTTCTTGTTCCATTTAACAGATTCCTTTCCCTTGTCATTCTTATCTTTGTGAGCACATTTGGCAGCATAATGACCTACTCTTCCACAAGCAAAGCATTTAAAAGGTAACTTACCTCTAAACCTTCCAGAACCCCTTTGAAGATTTCTGACAAAATTTGATTCTTCTTCTTCATCTTCCGGCACGTGACTTGCTTCATAATAATCTTCTTTGCCTGAAGCCTTGAAAGCAGCTTCTCTTCTTTTTGATGGACCTCCTTTTCTCATTTCATAAGCAGTTAGAATTCCGTGAAGCTGAGACATAGTAAGAATTCGTAGATTTTCCTTTTCTTCTATTGCAGACACTTTAGATTCAAATTTGGGGGACAATGATCTTAAAACCTTTTCAACTACAATAGCCTCTTTTATTTCTTCACCCAAGTTTTTCATGCAATTAACAATCTCATCTACCCTAAGGAAATAGTTAGCCACACTTTCATCATTATACATTCTGAGAGTTTCATACTTAATCCTGAGAGTTTGAAGTTTAGCACGCTTTACCTGTTCGTCTCCTTCATAGCTTGTGACAATTTTGTCCCATATTTCTTTTGCGGATTTAAAGTGCATTACCTTCATGAATTCCGATTGGGATATACATCCTAATAGAGTACTGACTGCTTTCGCATTTGTTTCATATTTCTTTTTCTCGGCTGCATCTGTAGGAGTAGCTGAAGGAAAAGCGTAGCCTGTCTCTACGATGTCCCAAACTTCTGTACCAAGAGACTGAAGATAGGCAGTAACTCTTACCTTCCAATAACTGAAGTTTGTCCCATCAAAAACCGATGGCCTGATTGATGCTTCTCTCTCGTAGTTGCTCATGATGAACGATCTACCTTCAAGCGATCAAGCTTCTTTGAAGGACCTGCTCTGATACCAATTGTTGGAAATAATACTGAGAGGGGGGGGGTGAATCAGTATTATCAGATCAATAAAACTTTTTCAATGCTCAGAAACATATACGCTACTTCAGTTAAGTGAACCAGCGTGTACACGCTACTGTGTCTAAAGAAAACAGCGTATAACCAGAAAACTTATAATTCAGTTAGTTTATCTTCAGTTAAGTGCATCAGGACATTATTCACCATATTAAGAGTAAACAGATGCAGTATAACAGAACAGATCATCACACAAAAACCACACACATGAACACCATGATATAAGGTGGAAACCCAATGTGGGTGAAAACCACCTGCTGCAAGTCGTCTCTATCTTTCTTTAATAAGAACTTCAGTTTACAATCTCCTGTACTGGTGCAACCTTATACCAGTATGCAAGCTACAACCTGCAGAAGGCTTCAACCTTCTCTCGTTCTCCAAACTTCCTTGGAAGGGAGCTCCAACCCCCTTTGCTCTTGTACTAGCTAAGATACTAGTACGTAGGTGCTGGCCTACAATCTTCTTTCCTTCAAGTACCACTTTTCATCAATTTTCAGACTGGATATTCTTGAAGCACAACATTACAATCTGAAGACCATGATTCATTCACAAATCATTGAAGCATAAAACAACCAATACTAGCATCATCAATCTTTGAATCACTGAACCATTGAAACCCTGTCAACACCTATCACCAGAACACAGAGCAGACTACAGAACTCTGTAATATCAGTCAGACCCAACTGCAAACCCAAAAATCAAGCTTCAAAATATATACGCTACTTCAATGAGAGCAACCCGCGTATACATGCGCTTTTACCGAAGACAACCTGCGTACAGATCTAAAAATAAATTCTCTCAACTTGCAGCTGTACCAGACATCAGTTAGACCCAGAACATAACATTGCGTCAGTATGTAGATCTAGAAATACGCATAATCAACCATATCATAATAGTGCTTTTCAAACCATTTGATCTCGATCTCTCCTTAGATCTTGTTCTTCATCAACCGGTGAGATCTCTCCTTAGCTCAGATCAAGCAATGCATCATCAACCCATAACCTGCATACTGGATCTAATACTTCCTCAGATGTTTCAAGACATTTCAGATACATTTGCCTAATGATCTTCTTCTCCTTATATAGCCTTAGGCCTTGCTCAATACCACGGACCAAAACCATAGAAATCCAAAACCATCAACTTCAAAACTAGGGATCGACACGTCCGTCGAGACACCATGGTCCAAAACCATAGGCACAACTTCCAAGGAATAACCGCCACGGACCAAATATAAGTTTTCCACATACACACTCTTTTACTGAAGCCAACCTGCGTGTACACACGACTTGGTATATAGTGAACCTGCGTATACACGACTTGGTATATAGTGAACCTGCTTGTATACGCGACTTGGTATATAGTGAACCAGCATGTATATATTTTCTCTTCATACTTGTAGTCTGATCATCAATTCCTTGCTGCTATTCTTCTGCACTATGATTTGCCATCAAGGACAAAACTTGTCTCATAATGCCAACATAATTAGTTAGCTCAGTTATCTGAGATAAGTCCAGTTAGATTAGTTCCAACAGTTTGTGGAACTGATTGTGAGTTTAGTTAGTTAATGCATGCATGCATGTAATTTCTACACTTCAGATAACTGAATATTCTCTCATAAATAACTTATGCATGTCAGTTCAGTCAGAGACCCAGTTGAAATCAGGTGATGGGATATTGTACCTTCAGTTGCAGGAATATTCCATGGAGGATATCTCTTGCATGTAGAAGGAATCCATTCCTTGGAGATTGCACAGTTACTTTTGAGTTTGATGGTTGTGTGATGAGGCCAATTCGCACAGGTGGCAGCATTGTACCCCAAGAGAAACTGCGCAAGGAAATAGGAGGCTTGGAGGGCTGAGGGAAGGCATATGTTGTGTCTATTTAGTCTGTGAGTTGAATTTTTCGTTTGTGCTGAGAGCTGGATGGCTTGTGAGCTGAAGCTTTGTGTAATCTGAACATATTTCCACTTGTATGATATTACAGAGATCGGGGTTTTAGGCTGAGGCTTTCCCTAGAGTATTCTTTTGTGTTCATGTGTGATTGCTTTCTCATTCTCAGTTATATGTGTTCTATTTGATCTTTCTCATATTCAATTAAGCTTCCGCAAGTTTGTTGTAGAAGTAGATCTTGTATTTTTCTTTAGTATATTGCATAATCTGTTGATCTACAGTGGGAAATTTCTACATGGTATTAGAGCAAAGGTGATCAAAGCGAAGAATAGTATACAAGAAGGGAGAAGTTCAAAGTTTGAAGTTCCTGAATATAGAAATCGAGTTCTTATCACATCTCAATTTCACCAATAGCATTCAACAGTTTAGGACTCGAGTATGCCCTTGATGGCAGCTCGAATTATATAGCCTCGAAGGATTTCATGGAAGCAGTATTAGAGGATAATGGTCTAAAGGACTTCATTGATCAAGAAGTCCCCAAGCCAACAATGGCTAATGCTACAGAATTGGTGGAATGGAAGAAATGTGTGGCTAGAGCAAGGAGAATCCTTCTGGAGGGAGTTCGAGACCACATAGTCTCGTGTCTCCATGGGAAGGAGACATTGTTTTCAATGTGAAAAACATTGAAAGATCTATATCAAAACAACAATGATCAGAGGAAGTTGGCACTGAAAGACAAGCTTTAGAAAAGCAAGTGTGAAAAGGGCGACACGATCTCTACATATCTAAACAAGCTCACCACCTGCATGGATGAGCTTGGAAGTGTAGGGATCACGACAACCAATGATGACATGGTGAGCCTAGCTCTCCTCAGTCTTCCTAAGAGCTAGCATAGCTACCAAGACTCAGTAAATGGAAGAGAGAAACTGCCAGATTGGGAACGACTTTGGTTGGATCTGATGCAGTAGGAGATAAGAAGAAGCACCAGAGATGGATCCTCATCAAAGCAAGATGATGAGGAAAATCTAGCCTTAGTGAGTAAGGCGAGGAAGGGAAAGGGAAGGCGTCCCATTCCAAATCTGGTTCTTCCCATGGTGGGAAGAAGTTTGACAAATCGAAAGTGTGATGCTTTCATTGTCATGAGGTGGTACATTATGCTACGAATTGTCCACAAAATAAATCCAAGCAGGGATCCTCGAAGGGATCAGATGGTGAGGCACTGGCCTCATAGTTTGAGTTGGATTTCTCTTTCATCGCATGCATGGTTTCATCCATGGTGAGATGTGTTTGGTACTTGGACAGTGGAGCTTCATTCCACATGTCAGGTGACAAGAATCTTTTGAGTACCTTGGAGGAGAAGGATCTCTAGATGCGGATCGAGATGGGCGATGATGGAAAGTACCATGTTTCAGGTGAAGGTACGATTGTGTTTCAGAGGGAGCATGGAGATCCTTTCACCCTGACTGATGTAAAGTATGTACCAGGTCTGAAGACGAATCTTGTGTCCGTTGCTATGCTAGAAGATAAAGGCTATGATGTATTCTTTAGTAAAGGAAAGGTATTCCTGAGGAATATCGGCACTGGACAAACCAAGAGGATTGGGATTCGAGTAAAGAATCTCTACAAGCTGGAGGTAGACAACTGTGCTGCATTGAGTTCCAAAGCTGAGCTGGTGCAAAGCCAAGATGTTGGCGAGCTATGGCATAGAAGATTGGGCCACTTGCACCATGGAGCTCTGAAGATCATGCAACAGATTTCTATCAGGCTTCCCAAGGGAAAACTGGAGCAAAAGGATACATGAAAAGGTTCTACCTTGGGTAAGTATGTGAAATCTTCCTTTCAGGATCAAGACAGTAGAGCTAGAGCAATCCTGGAGCGAGTTCACACAGATGTTTGTGGACCATTCTCTACAGCCTCCACCACTAAACAAAGGTACTATGTTATTTTTATTCATGATTTTTCTCGTAGATGTTGGATCTACTTTATGTAAAAGAAGGATTAGACCTTCTTGAGGTTTTGTGAGTTTAAAGCCTTGGCAGAGAAAGAGTCTGGAAAGAAAATAAAGGCCTTGCGTAGCGACAATGGTGGAGAGTATGTCTCCCAATAGTTTAAGGACTTCTACGTTGCAGAAGGAATTAAACAGGAGTTGACGACACCCCATAACCCACAACAGAATGGGGTGGCCGAAAGGAAGAACAGATCGATTGTGGGAGCATCTCAAGCGATGTTGCATGACCAAAGCCTACCACTTCAATTGTGGGTTGAGGCATACAACAGTATACTTGTAGAACAAAAGCCTGCACCGTATACTGGGAATGAAGACACCTATGGAGGCCTTTTCCAAGAAGCGACCAGATGTGAGTCACTTCCGGATCTTTGGATCATCAGTTTATTGCCATGTGACCAAATATGCCCGGAAGAAGCTAGATCCAATAGCTTAGTTGGGAATACTTGTGTGGTACACTGATACACCCCACAACTAATGAGTGTTCCTGCCTACTAGTCAGAGGATAGTGGTACGCAGAGATCTGAAGTTCAACGAGTATAAAGCCATGCGAGTATCACTTGAGAGGGAGCTCAAGTTGCATGCAGAGGAGGAACTTTCAGTTCCTAAGGAGGAGGAGTCTCAAATTGATGTGGAGCAGCCACATGCAGAGGATCCGAGAGTGGAGACATCCACTCATGCTGAGTCTTCCAGAGATGGGCGGAAACGCTCAAGGGAAGATGATAGGTTGATGTTGGATGCGCGAGAGGATGTGGGACAACCATCGTCTCAGTGCAGACAGAGGAGGTCACCCGAGCGGTACACTGGTTACATGACCCTGGTTGGGGAGTGTGTAGAGTCCGATCCTTCTTCATTCGAGGAGGCAGTGCAGCAACCAGTCTGGGTTGATGCAATGATGGAGGAGTATGACTCCATGGTTCGGAACTGTGTTTGGGATGTTGTCCCAAGACTTCAGGACAAGTTAGTGGTGAGTTCCAGATGGCTTTACAAGGTAAAGCAGGCAGCTGATGGCAGTGTTGAGAAACACAAGGCAATGTTTGTTGCCCATGGTTTCTCACAGGTTGAGGGGATTGACTGCGATGAGAATTTTTCTCCTGTGGCAAGGTACTCATCTATCAGATAAATGTTGGCAATATCAACTCAGATGGGTTGGAAAATCCATTAGATGAATGTGAAGACAGTGTTCGTCAATGGGAAGATTGAGAAGGAGGTGTACATTGAGCAGCCGGAAGGTTTCGAGACCTTTGATTGTGAGTCGCATGTGTGCCGACTCAAGAGGGATTTATATGGGCTGAAGCAAGCACCCCGTGCTTGGTACACCAGGATCGACAGCTATTTCACCAAGTTGGGCTTCACCAAGAGTGAAGCAGATGCGAACCTTTACCACATCATGGTAAAAGGTAAGCCATTGATCATTGTTATTTATGTCGATGATTTGATTTTGACAGGTGATGATTAGTTGATCCAGTATTGCAAGGAGGACCTTGCAAGAGAGTTCGAGATGAAAGACATGGGTCTTATGCACTACTTTCTAGGCATGGAAGTGTGGCAGAAGGATGGGGAAGTGTTTGTTTCTCAAGGCAAGTATGCCAATGAGATACTCAAGCGGTTCCACATGGAGAAGTGCAAGCCCATGCAAACTCCTCTAGCTAGTAACTGGAGGAAGGAGGATGCTACTTCAGGTGAGGTAGTAGCTGCTACTATTTATCGGTAGCTTGTGGGTTCACTTATGTATCTGGTGAACACACGACCAGACTTATGCTTTGCAGTAAACTAGCTGAGTCAAGCTATGGTTCAGCCTACCAAGCTGTTTTGGAAGGCAGCGAAGCATGTGCTGAGATACCTCAGAGGCACATCTCAGTATGGATTGTGGTATAGATGGACAAAGGGAGTGAAGCTTTAGGGCTTCACAGATGCGGATTAGGCAGGGAGTCCATAAGACCAGAAGAGCACTTCTGGAGGAATATTCAACCTTGGTTCAACTCCAGTTTCCTAGTACAGCAGAAAACAGAGGTCAGTTGCACTTAGCTCAGCAGAGGCTGAATACATGGCTGCCAGTCAGGCTGCATGTGAGGCCATTTGGATGCAAAATATTCTAGTGGGATTGTTTGGTCAGAGGATGGATCCAACTGTGATCTACTGCAATAATCAGAGTTGTATCAAACTCTCTGAGAATCCAGTTTTTCATGACAGGTCCAAGCACATTGATATCCGGTATCACCATCTTCGAGACTGTGTGGTCAAGAGGATCATGTTGTTGCTATATGTTTCGACCGAGGAACAGGATGCAGATATTTTGACTAAGGCATTGTCAAAATGCAAGTTCGAGTTCCACAGAGACAGGATTGGGGTTACTGATAATCCCTTTCTTGTTAAGAGGGAGTGTTGAAAATAGTAACAAGAAATGCTAAAAATAGCATTGCTATAAATAGCATTTCGGGATACATTCCAAGTTTAGTTAGCACCTGAACTAAAATTGAGAATTAAAATTCGAATTTGATCTTAGCAGTTGTTTGCAAAATAATTAATTAATTCATCTTGAGTTAATTAGTTGTATGAAATCAAACATGAAGTCTATGTGAAGACATGCAACAATTTCTCCATTGATTGAGGAAGTTATCCCTTGATTAAGGAGATTAGGAGGAGTTGTACTTTGAGTTGTAATTAGTTAGCTCAGTTATCTTAGTTAAGTCCAGTTAGATTAGTTCCAACAGTTTGTGGAACTGATTGTGAGTTCAGTTAGTTAATGCGTGCATGCATGTAACTGTTGCACTTCAGATAACTGAATATTCTCTCATAAATAACTCATGCATGTCAGTTCAGTCAGAGACCCAGTTGAGATTAGGTGATGGGACAGTGCATTATCAGTTGCAGGAATATTCCATGGAGGATATCTCTTGCATGCAGAAGGAATTCATTCCTTGGAGATTGCACAATTACTTTTGAGTTTCATGGTTGTGTGATGAGGCCAATTCACACAGGTGGCAACATTGGACCCCAAGAGAAACTGCACAAGGAAATAAGAGGCTTGGAGGGCTAAGGGAAGGCATATGTTGTGTCTATTCAGTCTGTGAGCTGAATTGTTCGATTTTACTGAGAGTTGAATGGCTTGTGAGCTAAAGCTTTATGTAATCCGAACATATTTCCGCTTGTATGATATTACAAAGATTGGGGTTTTAGGCTAAGGCTTTCCCCATAGTATTCTTCTGTGTTCATGTATGATTGGTTTTTCATTCTCAGTTATATGTGTTCTATTTGATCTTACTCATATTCGATTAAGCTTCTGCAAGTTTGTTGTAGAAGTAGATCTTGTATTTTGCTTTAGTATATTGCATAATTTGTTGATCTACAATGGAAATTTCTACAAGGCAAGACTCTAACAATCAATTTCCTTGTTGACCACTATTATTTTACTATTGACCAATGCAACTTGTAATGTTTAACTTTGAAAAATAAATCTTTATTTTTCAATATTATTAAAAAAACTTGAAGGTTTATTGCTTTACATAATATAATGCCATGTAGATAAGTGCTTCACATATTTTATGTCACAATTTATGCATATGGTTGTCATATTTATGCATAATTTTTAGATATTTGTGTAGTGAATTTTATCATTGAAAATAACTCATGCTCAAGTAAATAACATATTTACCATTAGCTTCTTCTCACCATAATTTAAGCAAGTCTTTTTTGGGCATGTGATATTGATAATGTATGGTATTGGTCCATTTTATTATAACAAAACCTATTTACAGATTAAGAATTTTCATGTAAAGTGGAAATAAAACTCCATCGTTAAAAATCTTGTTCCATGTGTTTTCATATATGTGTGTGTGTGTGTTTAACTTATATATTAATTCTTTTTATAATAATAATAATAATAGTAAATTTATATTATTGTTAGTTTTGTGATTTCTTTTTTTATTTTAACAATGTGAGACATATCATGAAGTACACGTTTTGATGTTTATTATGGATTGATACCTAACAATGTTTACTAGACATTTAATTTATATGGCTACGCTGAATAGGAATACAATGTAAATAAATATAGTCTTTTTCAATTGAAGAAAGCATGCCTGAAGCAACTCTCAAGCATATCTGGGGATCAAACCTCTCCACATCACATCCTCAGGACTATGTAAATTTATGCAAGTCTTGATAAACATCCTAGTACTATTTATTTTTATGTAAATAAATATATTTACCAACAAATACTTCCCACCATAATTTATGTTTTCCTCATAATGCATGCAAGAGTAAAATTGTAAATGTGTAGACTTACTAGTGGTTACTTCACATCTCAATTGATTAGTTACTTCGAAAGCAAGATTATATGAGCTGATTTGCCTATTGACCACTATTAATTTAACATTGACCAATGTCGGCTATAATTTTTTATGAATTTTTTTTCGATAATTTCTAACTTGAGTGGTAGGGCCAAGTTGTCATGAAGCACTTGTTAATATAGTATATGATATCTATTTGTTTTATCTTTTACTAGTTGTTCAATATTAATAACTAATATATACAAGATGATATGAATGCATTTTTGTTAAGATGGCTTTAATAACTAATTTACAATTGACATAAGATTTAAATTCCCTTTTGTTTTTAGGACAGAGGGCTCAATCCTCCTTTATAGATTCTAGGAATACATATTGTTTTTCTTATTTTAGGCATCTTCTAACAAAGAACATTATTTACTTGTATACTTAGTCTCAAGTTTAACTATCCATTATATATTTTCTAGCTTCTCAAACAAGAACTAAGCTTCCATGCAACACTTGTTTTATAAGGCATCATTAAAATGATATGTATTGTTTTATATAAATAATTATTGAATTGATTTATATTTTATTTTCTCTTACCATATTGTTATTCCATATATTATTAGATTGATTTCTTTTTAAAAAAAAATGTGTTTGTTTTATTTTATATATATATATATCATATTGAGTTGTTAGTTTTCTAGTGGGGAAACTAAACCAATAGCAAAAGTTTAAAACATCTATTCAAATTGACTATGACAAGTTTAATATTAAAGGATAACTTAGAGAGTGAATGGTCAAATAGAGATGTATGTGATGTCATATAAGGTCAAAACTAAAGAGGGTATAGGAAGAAAAAAAATAGCGATGAGCCTAAACATATTAGATATCAATTTATAGTGTTGAAATTTGCACTAGGAGGGGATCAAAGATGCTTGTGCTTAGAGACAATGGTGTGCTTGACAAAGGTTTGTGATTATGGAGATGAAAGCTTAGAGTTGATCTACTTGAGCTGCAACTGAACTTCATCGAGTTGCAACTGAATTTCCACATGGGATTCATCTAAGTTGTTATCACTCAAATTGGAACCCTTTGTGAAATCCTTGACAATGATGCTATCAGGGTAAGAAAACTTGGGAAACATACTATTGTCACCTCAACATAGTTCCCCTTCACATTAGGGTTATCCCAATCTATGAAATGAAATTGTAAATTATATCATTGTAAGTATAAAATAATTCATTTCACCAATGCACACCTCAATAAAGGATAGATAGACCAATGCCAATCAAGAGAGAAAATATATAAGTTAGGGCATTAATCACCATCTAATAATGAGGGTTAGGAGTAAATTAATTAGTGTTAAATATATTATATAATATGCTATAACAAAATATAAGTCAACATAAAGATTTAACTCTTTAAGTTTAGAGAAAATATACATTTTACCATACAAGAGGAAGATATTATTTCATAAATCAATGACAAAGTATATTCGAAGGTTACCTATAGATTATGTGTTGTAAATTGGATAAGATTGTTACCATCAAAACTTTCTAGAATGTGAGTTATGATAGAAAATAGAGAAATTATAGATTTTGGATGAAGAAAAAGTCACCCAAGAGTGCTTAAAAGCATTTTTAATGTTGTTTAATTGATACCTTAGCTAGGGAAATGAAATATATATGTGAAAATAGCATAGAAATAATAAAATATAAGTTCAAATGATAAGTAAATATGAAATTTGTACAAACTTGTAGGAAAGGTGTGAATCTTCCTAGGTTTCACCTAAAATTTTCCAAATTTGGATATAAACAATGTTAAACACTTAGGAGACAAATTTCATTGTTATATAATGTGTTAGATAACCTTGAATAATAATCCAACATTGAAATATGGACTAGAGTAGGATTAGAATGGACCTTTTGAGATAAACCCTAGCTTTAGGATTTCACAAATTTCGATTTCTTTTGTTGCAATTTAATTTCCAAAATTAATGAAACCTTATATAGACCCACAATATGCCAGATAAAATATTTAAGCAAAAATGTGTGGGGTTACTTAGCTCAACTAAGGGTAGAAATCAACAATTTACAATAAATCCTTGGAAAAAAAACATCTATAATTTGAAAATAATGTGTTAACTTTGCATTGGACAGTGAGTAAATATTTTTTATTGTTTATCTGGTATATAATTGTGTATTTTATATGACACAAAAGAAGAGATTGGAATTTTAAGTTTTTTTTTTTTTTCCCTTTTTTTTTTTTTGAAATAAGCTTAAATGCCTCATATCCACTTAGTTCTTATGGGATCAAGTAATATTCCCTTTCAAATATAGAGTGAGGGATTAGGGCATAAAAGTTTCAAGTAATCTCTTGTCTAATTAGGATAAACTATGAAAACCAAGATCCTATGAGAAGGATTTGTTCAAAGGAAATGCCCTTCATTAACAAAGTCGACAATGCTATGGAAAAAAACACCATAACACTTGTTAAGGAGCATATAGATAAGAAAAACAAGATAGTGAGAACTTACCACACTAAATAAGGAGAATATGTGAGTAACAAACCCTAGACATCCTCCATCCAAGTGATAAGAAATTGCTTCTCAATGGACCGATCTTGCTAATTAGTAGAAGTATTGAATTATCCACAACAATATCTTCAATAAACCAATATAGAGATATATCAAGATATTTTGACATTAAAACACCAAAAAGATATTTCTATTAATGGCTTAGAAAATGTTCTCCAACAATTCAGAATAAGAGGACAATCTTTATTTATAGATGATTCACAAATTATATCCTAAGGAATCACAAATAAATGATGATTCAACCACACAACTTGGAGACTAATTCAAAATATGATTAAAATTATGCTTTGTATGGTTGAAACCCACATAAAGAAATGACATAAAACCATCCACAATGAGTGGATCCTTCAAAATAGCTCCATAAAATGCCTAAAAAAATGCTTATTAACCTTCAAAATATGTGTCAAATGAATTCCCATGGCCATACTTCAAGTCAAGGTACTTTCATGGAGCATGGGAATGACTTTTCATGTCATAAAATGGGTCATTAAACCCCCAAAAAACAAAATGACATCAACCTTAGAAGGGAGGTTGATTTTCCTTTAGGAGGAAATTTTACACTTGAAATGTGTCGAGGATGCTTCATTTAGGTGCAACCATTGTTCCTTTTCCACTTTTCTTCCAACATATAACTTGAGTAGGTGAAACAACCTCTATAAAAGTGAAATGAAAACCCTTTTAAGTGGAGGACTTCCCACTTTAATGACAAAAATTAGTGTTGAAATGCAAAAAAGAGGAGAGAACTCAAGCATGTGACACATGAAATGTGTATAGGGGGGACATGTGGATGTAGCTAGCCCATTTGTGCCTCAAATAATGTGATCAATGCCTCAAAAAATGTGTTATGCCTTGAAAACTATGAGATTACCTTGGGAAGCATGAAACTAGATGAGCATGAGTGGAATTACATACAACAACTCATGATTTAAGATAGGTGTGCTAAAACGTGGGTGTGATAACCTTTAAAAAGCACAATCACATTTAACATAACAATAAAGTAAGTGACTCAAGAATATATGGGTAGTCCCTCCGACTTGACCCCAAGCTCCCTCAGTGATAGGAGGCAAGTCTATTGATTCTCATGATACAAAAGAAAAAACAATAAAGTGAGTGAGTAATTGAGGCTCCTGTAAATCATGTACACTATTAGACGCATCCCAAGATGCTCCCATACATACCCAAGACATAAATTCCCAACATGATGGGAGTTACTTCCATTAAGAGTAGTCGACTTAAGAAATAAAACTAAGCACCTTGAGAATGGGTATTGAGAGGACCTACCATGACCATCCACTATAGGAGATCTAGGCCACCAACCAGCCAATGCTTATACATCAAGTCATCAAAGAAGGCAACATAAATATAAATCATCACACGTTGAGCTCATTAGCATGGTCATATTATGTGAGAGAATGTAGGATACAGTGTAAAGGGTTTGAGGTGTAACACTGGTCTTGCAATATCTTACCCACCAATACTTTAATGTGTCAATAAAGGTCCATTGTTTGCTAATATTTTGTGTCCCCTTCATTGGAGCTTCCGATGTTAGGGATCCAATTATCCAATTCCTCATCATGGATGGTTTCACACTTGATTTGGACCTTTGCTCCACATTGGCAATTTCATCTCTAATGTGGGAGTGGTGTATGCTCTAAAGAGACATCCATTGATCCTTGAGAATTCCTATCTATATGAGTGCTATAAGGACCTGACCTACCTCACCAATATTAACTATTGGCTCTTCCATGAGGCATGATAATAAACCCAAAGGCTAAGTGAAGGGGAGTAGAGGTTGTAAGCAATAATAATGAAGAAAGCTTGTGGGTAAAGAAGAGAGAGAAAGAATTTGTGCTTCCCCCTTCTACCAATAATTGGAATACCAACAACAATACATGCATTAGGAAAATTATAGATCTAAAATGGGCCTCCTAAGAAAAATAATAAAATAATAGTTATAAATTTTTAACGAAAAAAGAAAGGAAACTACTTTTTTATTGTATTTCTGGCTTATCTCCTTATAGGTTTACTCAAATATCAAGTGTAGACACATTGTGGATGCAAAATTAAATTCTTCATCCAACGAGTACCCACTCTGCATACTTCTGAGTAGACCAACATAGAAAAAAATTACATGAAAAAACGTGTCCAACACACTTTTTCATGTATTTTCAATCTTTTCAATGTGGATCTACTCAAAAGTATGAAGAGTGGGTACTCATTTGATGTTGAATTTAATTCCACATCTGATGGGTGTCTACACTTGACATTTGAGTAAACTTATAAGGGCATAAGTCGAAAATACAATTTAAAAAAGTCATTTTTTCTTTTACCTCCAAAATATGTATCCTTGGGATGACATCATCATCTTGAATCATATTGGTTCTTTTAAAGTTAATTTTGATAGTGCATTTTTTATTTTGAAGCCCATTTTTGACATCAAAGTTCCCATAACGAGACTTGTAAATTTTATGTAATTGGTTGAGAAGTTCTACCTATCCAAAATCATGATTCTTAAGACCTATATTAAGAATCCACCTCTTATGTTCATGTAAACTAATCATTTCAGAATTATAATTGGATCACATATACTCAGGCTTGTGGAGGTCCTTTCCTCTCCAAAAAATTCATAATTAGACATTCTTCCTACCAATTGCCCCATTATTCCTAGCATGTAGTGGATTTGACACGGAGTTTCCATAATGCCTTGAGTTGCATAGAGGAGGTGGCTAAATTAGCCAACAAGTGTGTAGTTGGCCTCATGCATAAGGACTTTGGCAACCATATAAAGAGTTTTTCATATATTTTTTAAATTTATATTTAACAAAAAAATATATTAATTATTTAATTTTTATTTTGTTAGAGAATATTATTATTAAATAATAGCAAAAACAAAAGTTATTTTATTTTGAATAATATTGGCTAAGAAATCCATTTTCAAAATCAAGTGCACATTACTCTCTCTAACTAAAAAACATTTGTCATTCCTTCCCCCCACCACCAGAACTGTTGGCTAATTATTTTGAAGTCATATGGTTGAATTCTTAAATATTTTTCTACTCTTCAATGCTAAACATAGGACATAGTATTACATTAATGGTTGATTACCAATTTTAGTTTTTGGCTTCAATTGAATTTTATATTCTTAAATAAGCTATGTTGAAAGTTTTTTTATTTTTATTTTGGAGTAAGTTGAAAATCTTATTATGGAGTTTTGATTTCATCACATTAAATATTATGGGTTATCTACTGTGATGGGCCTATAAATCTGTTGAGATTTTTCTGTTTTAGTCAAAATAGGCAAAATCCCAGTGTGTGACAACAATAGAAAATCTGTTGCTGGATTATCTCCAGGTTGTTGGGAGAGATTTAATGCATCCTAAATTTGATGTGAGAAGCAGTTAGATTCTCCTTGCTATAAAATAGGTGGTCATACGGATAGCTGGGTGTAGTGTGTGAGAGAATTGATGTAATCTCCTGTTTGATTAATGAGAATTGTTGATGCCTTAGTTTGGTGGATGTAGCCCAGATTGGTTGGGTGAACCACGTTAAATTCTTGTGTTTTATGTGCTTGATTTATTCTGCTGTGTGTTTATTTAATTTAGCTGTGCATATCTCCAACAATTGGTATCAGAGCGAGTTGGAGGAGCGGCACAGTTAGAGGTGGAGCGTAAAGGCGTGGAGGTGCTGGTGCGTTGATAATTGTTGCCTGTTCATCGCTATTCATCGCTGGTGCATGAGGATGCCTGCGTGGAAACTGCAATCATTGCGTGGTGCGTTGGTATTTATATAGTGCTGTGCTGGTGCGGCTATGGTGTTGAACTCTATGTGCCCACAAACGCCATAGTAATTGCTGGTGCTGCAAAACGGCGTGGATTTGTGTATTTAAAAACAAAAACTGCGTATCTCCAATACCACACGTGACTGACTGCGTACGTGGAGTTACATTTAAAAACGGCGTGGAGTGGATATATTGGTGCTGCATGGAGTGGAGTGGATATATTGCTGCATGGAGTTGTTATAAAACAGCGTGCGGTGACACCTGCGTGCAGATGGAGGTATATTAAAACTGCGTGGTTAAGTTATATACACAGCGTTTCCATACGTGGAGGTAAACCATACACACAGCTGCGTGGAATTGAACCAGCGTGGGTATGCTGCTGTGCGTTGGAGCTGCCAGGACCTGCGTGTAATGCCAGAACACCCAGGAAATTTTGGTGAGTGCGTTTTTTGTTTTTTGGTGCGTTTTCTGCTTGGCGCGGGTAATTCAATACCAGTCGCGCCAACCAACTGAATTAGCGCGGAAACACATTATTTAAGAGCGCCAATGCGCCAATTCTCTGGTTAGCGCGAATTTTAAAGGTATAAACGCGCCAATTTGTCATTCCTTACAGCGTTTTTCATTTGGCACGGTTCTTGTAATTATTGACAAGCGCCATTTGTATTTTACATGATAATCTGAGGTTTAAACAGCAAAAACACCGGAGGTTTGTTTTTTTTTTTTAAAAGGTGAAGATAATCTGAGGCATAGGCATTTATTGACATTCAATTTTGTTTTTTATTAAATTGAAATTGGAGATTCTTTGTTTTTAGACGAGATGGCCAAAACTCAGAGTGCCTGTTTTGAAATAGAGAAATTTAATGGGAAAAATAATTTCGAGATCTGGAAGGTAAAGATGCACGATCTGCTGGTTCAACAAGGTGTGGCGAAAACACTGTTGGGGAAAAACAAAAGGCCTCCTTCCATGACAGAGGATGAATGGGATGAGATGGACGATAGAGCTCTGAGCACAATTTGGTTATGTCTGGCGGACGATGTTCTGTTCAACATTGTGTCAGAGAAAACCGCCGCAGGCCTGTGGTCGAAGCTTGAGAAGCTCTATATGACGAAATCTTTGACAAATCGGATTCTCCTGAAACGGCAGCTTTATGGTTTGCGAATGAGAGAAGGTACCTCGATTACTGATCACCTGAATGTTTTTAATACCTTACTGGTGCAATTAGACAGTCTAGATGTGAAATTTGATTCAGAGGATAAGGCAATAACTCTATTGTGTTCATTGCCCGAATCCTGGGATCACTTTGTTACTTCCATAAGCTTTAGTACAACAGACATCCTTGAGTTTGACGATGTTGTTGGAGCCTTGTTGGCTGAGGAGACGAGGAAGAGGTCGAATGCAGACACCTCTACATCAGAGGTAATGATGGCCAGAGGTCGCTCAAGAGAGAGACACTCTGGGGGAAAGCATAGCGACTCTCGTTCAAAGTCCAAAGGCAAGAAGACAAAGGTGAAGTGCTGGCATTGTGGCAAGGCTGGACATCTAAAAAAGGATTGCTGGAAGCGAAAGCAGGCTGCTAAAGAAGGCTCTTCAACAGAAAAGAAGGAAGCCAACACCACAGATACAGGTTCAGTATCTGGTTCAGGTATGAGTGATGAGGTATTGTCTGTTAATGTTTCAAAACATGATCAACATTGGTTGTTAGATTACGGGGCATCTAACCACATGTGTATACATAGAGACTGGTTTAAGACATATAGATCAGTTGATGATGGAGTCGTGTACATGGGTAATGATGTCACTTGCAGTATTGTTGGAATAGGAAGTATACAACTGCAAATGTTAGATGGCACAACCAAATTGTTAACTGATGTGAGACATGTCCCAGATCTAAGAAAAAATCTAATTTCATTAGGAGCACTGGATACGAATGGATATAAAACTGTAATTCAAGGTGGAGTTATGAAAATTTATAAAGGTATCTTACTAGTGATGAAGGCTAAGAAAGTAGGAAATCTGTTTCAGTTAGAAGGAAAAACCGGGTCAGTTCATGTGTTTACGGTGTCTGAACAGGACAGTAGTTCCATTCGCCTATGGCATCAAAGGTTGGGCCATATGAGCGAACGAGGGTTGAAAATTTTGGCTGACCGCAAGTTACTTCCTAATCTAAGATCTGGAAAGTTAGATTTCTGTAAACATTGCTTGTTTGGAAAACAAAGTAAACAAAAGTTTAAAACAGGCAAACATACTAGTAAAGGGATACTTGATTATATTCATTTAGATGTTTGGGGTCCAGCCCCTACAGCGTCATATGGTGGCTCGTCATATTTTGTATCGTTTATTGATGACTTTTCTAGGAAAGTGTGGGTCTACATGTTGAAAAGGAAGTCTGATGTTTTTACAGTTTTTAAGCAGTTTAGAGCATTGGTAGAAAATAGCACTGGTAGAACTATAAAATGTCTAAGAACTGACAATGGTGGTGAGTTTACTTCCAAGGAGTTTGACAACTATTGCAAGGATGCAGGGATCGAGAGACATAAGACCACGGTTTATACTCCTCAGCAAAATGGAGTGGCTGAACGCATGAACAGGACTCTTCTAGAGAGAGCAAGGTGTATGCTGAGTAACGCCAGGTTGCAGAAGGAGTTGTGGACGGAAGCAGTGGCAATAGCTTGTTATGTGATAAATCGATCTCCATCGACGGCGATAGGCTGCAAGATTCCGCAAGAGGTATGGAAAGGACACCCTTGTGACTATTCTAAACTCAGAGTGTTTGGTTGTGATGCATATGCTCTAGTGCCTAAACATCAACGAACTAAATTAGATCCGAAATCGAAAAGGTATTTCTTTGTTGGGTATGGTGATGGATCAAAGGGATTTAGATTGTGGGATCCTACTACCCGCAAAATCATCATCAACAGAGATGTAAAGTTTGATGAATCCTCTCTTGTACAGTTAGATGTAAATAGTAGATTGAAACAGGATGATGTATCTGATTTCCAGCATATTCAGTTTGACAGCACTTCTGATGATAGTCATGATGATCATAGTTCAGATTCTAGTCATGAACAGGTTTCAGAATCAGATTATGAACAGGGTTCAGATGGAGGACATGAACAGGTCTCAGATGGCGATCATGAAGAAGTTCCTACAGATAGTAGACAGCCAATTGTGGAAGCACCAGAAACATCCTTAAGGAGGTCTACAAGGATCAAACGCCCTCCGAGAAGGTATGATGATTATGTTACTTCAGTTGCTTTGACCGCTAATGATGATGAACCTTTGTGTTATCAGGAGGCTGTGGAAGGTTCAAATAGTGACAAATGGAAAGCATCCATGAAGGAAGAAATGATGGCCTTAGGTAAGAATGGCACATGGGATCTGGTTGAACTTCCCAAAGGCAGGAAAAATGTGGGATGTAAGTGGGTGTTTAAGGTGAAACGGGGTGTGAATGATATGGAAGACAGGTACAGAGCGAGACTGGTTGCAAAAGGGTTTTCTCAGAAAGCTGGCATAGACTTTCATGAGATATTTTCACCAGTGGTTAAAATTGTTTCAATTAGAATTGTGTTAGCATTAGTGGCTTTGCTTGATTTAGAGTTGCAGCAGTTAGATGTTAAAACTGCATTTCTACATGGAGACTTAGATGAGGAAATATATATGGAACAACCGGAAGGGTTTGTTCAGCATCGCAATGAGAAATTTGTCTGCAGACTCAAAAAGTCATTATACGGCCTGAAGCAGTCGCCTAGGCAGTGGTATAAGAAGTTTGATTCTTTCATGTTGAGTCAGAAATATGTAAGAAGTGAATATGATCATTGTGTTTACTTTAAGCAGTTAAATAATGGCATGTTCATTATCTTAGTGTTGTATGTTGATGATATGCTTTTAGCAAGCAAAAGCATTGAAGAAATCAACATGTTGAAGACTCAGATGGCAAGGACGTTTGATATGAAAGATCTAGGAGCGGCAAGACAGATTTTGGGCATGGAGATTTTCAGATACAGGAGTAATGGTAAGTTGTGGCTTTCACAACAGAAGTATGTTGAGAAAATACTTTTGAGGTTTGGTATGAATAATGTGAAGCCCGTGTCAGTCCCTTTAGCTTCCCATTTCAAGCTTTCTTCCAGTTTATGTCCTAATACAGATGAAGAAAAGGATTATATGTCTCGAATTCCATATGCCAATGTAGTAGGATGTTTGATGTATGCGATGGTGTGTATGCGACCAGATATTTCACATGCAGTTGGGGTTGTCAGCAGGTACATGGCAAATCCGGGTAAAGAGCACTGGTCAGCAGTAAAATGGGTGCTTCGGTATATGAGAGGCACAAGTAGTTATTGTATTTCTTACAATAAGAGTAGTGAATCTGTTTGCGGATATGTTGATTCTGATTTTGCAGGTGATTTGGATAAGAGAAGGTCAACTTCAGGGTATGTCTTTACTCTTGCAGGTGGAGCTATTAGCTGGATGTCAAAGCTACAAAACATTGTTGCTTTGTCCACTACTGAAGCATAATACATTGTTGCTTCGCATGCTTGCAAAGAGGCGGTATGGTTGAAAGGTTTGCTTGGTGAGTTTGGTAGGTTACAGGACAACATCAGGTTACTTTGTGATAGTCAAAGTGCAATACATTTGGCTAAGAATCCAGCCTATCATAGTAAATCAAAGCATATTCCAATCAAGTATCATTTTGTAAGACAGGTTATCACTGAAAGGGTCGTTTCTCTTGAAAAGGTGCCTACAAAGGAAAACTGTGCAGACATGTTCACAAAACCAGTTTTGTTAGAGAAGCTACGTTGGTGTTTGGCTTCTCTTGGCTTGCAGAAAAGATAGAAATAATAAACAAACTGGGCATCAGGCTAATTGTTGTCAAGGTGGAGATTGTTCAGATTTTTCTGTTTTAGATAAAATAGGCAAAATCCCAGTGTGTGACAACAATAGAAAATCTGTTGTTGGATTATCTCCAGGTTGTTGGGAGAGATTTAATGCATCCTAAATTTGATGTGAGAAGCAGTTAGATTCTCCTTGCTATAAAATAGGTGGTCATACGGATAGCTGGGTGTAGTGTGTGAGAGAATTGATGTAATCTCTTGTTTGATTAATGAGAATTGTCGGTGCTTTAGTTTGGTGGACGTAGCCCAGATTGGTTGGGTGAACCACGTTAAATTCTTGTGTTTTATGTGCTTGATTTATTCTAATGTGTGTTTATTTAATTTAGCTGTGCATATCTCCAACAAAATCTTAAATGTTTTATTGTAAATCCATCAATGTCTTAAATGTTAATCATTGTTCATTAAGTTAAGATTAAACCAATATTTCCCATGTAAATTTGACTTGGTATTGCAAAGTTGACTTGGTATTTATTTCATTTTACATAAAATATGAATTTAAATATTAATCATTGTTCATAAGTCAAGACTAAACCAATATTCCCCATGTAAATTTGACTTGTTATTTATTTTATTTTACATAAAATATGAATTTAATTTATAGTAAAAACTTCAAAGGTTGAAAAATGATGTTTCTGGAAAGTAATTAAAATATTATTTAAAATATTATAAAATATTATTTAAAAGGTATAATTTTGGTGGAAACTATGTTATTCAAGTATTTTAATTTGATTACAATTAGTTGAATAATTAGCTATAGTCTTAAAAAAATTAACATAGAAGAGTTAGACAACATTGAATAATTGTATGTTAACCATCCTAGATCCATCTTAACCTTGGATCTATCAAGCATGGAGAGGGACCAAATCTCTCAAGGCTCGAGAGATTTGATCACTCTAAGCGCTTCATAGATTCGGGGTTAAGATGGATCTACGCTATTTATATAATATCTATAATTGTAACTATGTGTCTCTTTCTTATTCCCTCTCTCTATCCCACCCCCCAAACATATGCTCTCTCTCTCTCTCTCTCTCTCTCTTCCCCTTCACTCTCCACTCTCTCTATCACTCCCTCTCTCTCTCCACCTTTCTCCATCACTCTCTTTCTTCTTTCCCCCCCCCCCTCTCTCTCTTCTCTCTAACTCTGTCACTGTCTCTCTTTCTCTCTCCTTCTCTCTCTTCCCTCCATCTTTGTCTCCCTCTCTCTCTCTATTCCCCTTCTCTCCCTATCTCTCTCCTCTCCTCTTCTCTCTCTTCCCTCCCCTCTCTCTCACTCTCTCCCTTTCACTCCCCCTCTCTCTCCCCCATCACACACACACACTCTCTCTCTTTGCCCTACAACTTTGTCACTATCTCCCTCTCTCGCTCTCTTTCTCCCTCCCATCCCTCTCTCTCTTAAATTTGATTCCATGATATTGTGTTTAAGAAAGTATCTAAATAAATAAAAACTCAATTGGTTGTAAAATATTAAGCCTATATTTTGGATCAATCATATCAAAGAAAAATAGAATAATGAAAAAATTAAAACAATCATGCACTATCTTTCCTCTATTATTGTTAGTCAATTTGTTTGCTCTCATGGTTTGGATCCTTAGTTAAGATGGATCTATGTTGGTTTTTAGTAACATTATTTATATTATATATATTTCACATCTTTATATATAAAATATTCTCATTTTTAATTTTATTGAAACCTTGATTTAATTTATATGAGAATCTTTGTAGTAGTCGTGAGCATAGAGGGTTTAGAGGGTTTAGATATATCGTAAAAGTAATGATAAACTTTTTCCTTTTATATTTAATTAAAAAATGTTATAAAATTAATTAAAATAAAAATATTTTGATTGTGAAATAAAGTGGGGGGTGAATATCCATGGTTAAGAATTGAATTTATTTTTATTGTGAAATAAGTTATTGTTTTCGGGCATGTGGTATTGATAAGCCATGGTATTGGCCCATGGTATGGTAACAAAGTCTATTCACAAGTTAATAAAAAAATCAAAATATAACAAATTGACTTTAGCTTTAAATTTTTATGATTAATTGAGCCAAAATTTAAATGTTTAGAGTCATTCGACTTTGTATTACATTTAACTTTTATTTATTACTTTTAATGTTTTAATTTTTATTTTCCAAAGGCTTCTTATTTCAACTTAAGGTGGATGAGGATGCCATAGTCTAAAAAGTATGCTTTTTTGCCCTCGAAGTTATGGAAATTCCAGCTATATTTTGAAAAAATCAGGGATTTTTGTAAATCCAAGTAAAAGATATTAAAATTTATAATTTTAGGTGCCTTATATGTTTTTGATGGTGTTGAATCCATTTCCACCATCAAAAATATGATTCAAACACTGCATCTAAAAGATTTTTTGAATTTTTTTTTACTCGGAACTTTTGGCTGTCCTCCGCCTCTACGACTCCGATGAGGATCTATTGACTTTTTTATATTTTTTTGATTGAAGGCCTAGATTGATTCTCAAGGGAATATTCTAATCATATTCTTAGTCTTAATGCTTATCAATGATTCTAGTGTATTAAAGAATTTGTTAGGTTATGTTGACTCTTAATAAATTAAAAAAATTATTTCCTAGCGATTTGAGATTGTTCCACTTCTAATAAGTTTCTTCATGATAAGTTCCTCATTATTATTTATAACATTCATTTATATAAAAGAAAATTTTATTTAGCAAAATGGTCCATTACTTTTAATAAATTTAAAAATTAGATTTGTGCCAAGTGGTTCCCCACCTGCCAATTTCCTAGGGATTTGAGATTATTTCAATTCTAATAAATTCCTCCATGATAAGTTCCTCATTATTATTTATAACATTAATTTATAATTCATTTTTTTTCTTAAGTTTAAGTTGACCATAACCTTTTTATACATGGTTAATGAGGTAAATGTGTGCATTAGTAAGATATTCTTTGTGTTGCAATAGTTTTTTGGTTATATTTATGAAGTATTCCACTATATCAGCCACATTAATACTTTTAATGTGGTTGTACTAGTTTTAAATTTAGCGACATATAAATGTTAAATGTTGAACATTTACCCCTACACTCGGTTGATAATGACATTAGATTAAATTTTTTGAATGTTAAACATCTACCTTATAATGGGTTGTAAATGTTAAATGTTGAACATTTACCCCTACACTAGGTTGATAGTGATAATGACGTTAGATTAAATTTTTTGAATGTTAAACATCTACCTTATAATGGGTTGGAGAGCAAATATGGCTAGAAACTCTATATTAATTAATTTAATATGCTTAAATATGATTGGAAATTCTATATTAATTAATTTAATATGATTAAAATAATATGGCTCTAATTAATCCAACAAAGCAACATGTAAAGGTTCTATGTTTTTGGCATTTCCTGGTTCTATTTTCCCAAGAGTTTTCCATGAAAGATAGTGAGTTTTGCTTGAAATCTACCAAAAATTGTTAAAATGAGAAATTTGAGTTATTAAATCTATACAACATAGAATCTAGCTGAAATGGTTGGAATTATATATTTGAGTTGTTAAATCTATATAGCTTGGAATTGGCCATGGTTAGAATGACAAATTTGAGTTGTTAAATGTATAGCTTGGAATCACTCAAAAATAATTGGAATGACATATTTGAGTTTGTAAATCTCTTTAGCTTGGAATCTGTCAAAAATGATTGAAATAACATATTTGAGTTGTTAAATCTTTACAGCGTGGAATTAATCAAAAAAATTTGGAATTACATATTTTACTTGTTAATTTTGTACAACTTTGAATCTGCCAAAAAAAGGTTGGACTGACATATTTGAGTTGTTAAATATATATTGTGTGTAAATGGTCAAAAAAATGTTAATCACATATTAGAATTGTTAAATCTATACAGATTGAGTGCCCCAAGAATTTTGGGATGCTTTAATCTTTTTTATGCATTAGAATACACATTTCAAATAATGCAAAATAATGATTTCACCCTTATCAATTTTTTGGAAAACACACACACACATATATATGAGTGGTCTAATTAGCCTATAATTTTACTTGGAAAATAGTGTAAACATTTCTGCATGACAATTTTTTTGGGAAATCTATGTTATAGCTGTGAGAGTTTTTGGTGCCTTAAAAGTGGTGCCCAAAAGTTTTTGATGGTGCTGAATCCATTTCCACCATAAAAAAAATGATTTAAACATTCTTATTGTCAAATATTTTGAAAAGGAAAATGACCAGATTCCAATGAAAAATGATTTTTCACCAATTTTCCAAGGTTGGAAATCTATGTTACAGTTGTCAAGCTTCAAAATTTTGGGTCCCTCAAAAGTGGTGCCTAAAATATTTGAGGGGCCCGGGGAAGGGAAAAACGAGTGTTTTAGTTATGGAGTTGTCTATAATGCGACTTTTTGAGATTCCGGTGACGGAATCTGGCGGAAGAAATTGAGATGAAATCATGATTTGTTGCAGTTAAAATGGTTTTTTAACTGCATATTCGGATTCAGCACCCTGAAAAACCCCTGGGACGGTTTCATTGTGCAGAAATTAGCTATCAAACTTGGATTCCAATAAATTACTGCCGGATTTTCACCGGAAAAAATCGCTGGAAAAGCTTTCAAAAAGTCGCGTTAAAGACTACTGCTTTTAGTTATATAGTCTATTTCTTTATTGAGAGTGCGTTCACCATAATAAAAAAATGATTTAAACACTCTTACCGTCACATAATTTGAAAAGAAAAATGACCATTTAAATGAAAAATGAGTTTTCACTGACCTACAAGAAAAATTGTAACTTTGATAAACGATACTATTTATATACTTCCCACCTAAATACAATTTTCATA
This sequence comes from Pinus tabuliformis, assembly GCA_031772625.1. Classification (NCBI taxonomy): domain Eukaryota; kingdom Viridiplantae; phylum Streptophyta; class Pinopsida; order Pinales; family Pinaceae; genus Pinus; species Pinus tabuliformis. Next base: position 860,651,992 of record CM062816.1, read on the forward strand.
TCTTAATTTCAAAAATATATATAATACAAGCTGACTTATTTTTTATTAAAATATATAAGAAATCCTATTAAATTAAAATCAAACCAATTTTCAGAAAACATTTACTTTATTAAATTAAAGTCAAACCAATTTTCAAAAAACATTTACTTTATTAATGCTGCTATAATGTAAAAATGATTATTATAATAATATTTGATATCACATTTCCATATCAAACCAATTTTCAAAAAACATTTACTTTATTAATGCCACTGTAATGGAAAAATGATTACTATAATAATATTTCATATCATTTTTCCATTTATCATTATTTTTCCGACATTTAATGCATAATTATCTTCAATACTTTAAAGTAATTTCGATCGTCGCAGACGTAAAATAAAAAGGGTCGCATTCAGCGACTTTAGCTGGCTCTTTCATTCTGTTTGAGTTGGTCCTTTTTTATCAGATCATCACTGTGCCAACCTTTATGCCGTGTTCACTTTGCAGACTGTGTTGGAAATTCAGCGACCAGCAGATGCAAAGTGAGATCGTGAATTTTCAGTTTGGAATTTACATTTACATGTATTTGAACAAGTTGATCACGGCAACGGCAATATAGGTGACGTAGTAGAATTCACTGCTACAACGGACCCGCCGTTTATAAAAAAAATCCGTGGCATATTTGCTTCTGCAAGACTTCCCTCATGGCGTAGTTGTGACAGTATTAATTTGAATGGATCACAAATTTATTAGGGCGGATTAGTTGACTTAGGAGAGCGCTGTTCTAGAATCCCATCAAGCATCAGTTTGCTTGTCTCATTCTGTAGTCCTGTAGCTTGATGATCCGGAGATTCAAATATTTGTCCATGGTGGTGGCTTCGCTGCTTCAGTTCTCTTAGGTTTTGTTGCAGAATTTGTTGAAGGAACTGGAGCTCTGCAACGTCATGGCAGTGCCTGTGGGTTTGCAATCAGGCGGGTTGTGGGGATCTGGGCGCAATGCATGGAGTGGCGAAGACGGTGCCTTTTCTGGGTCTTTTGGTAGGAGGAGCATCCACGTGGAGGAGGACGAAGAGGCGCTCAAATGGGCTGCTCTTGAGAAGCTCCCAACTTATGATCGGCTGAGGAAGTCCATTATACACGAAGTTGCAGACACCGGGAGCTTCAGGTATCAGCATGTGGATGTCACATCGCTTTCCAGTGAAATTCGCGAGAAGTTCATTGAGAGAGTGCTGCAGGTGGCGGAAGTAGACAACGAGCGGTTCTTGACGAAGCTCAAACAGAGGATTGACAGGCAAAGCAGATCTAACCTGAGCTTGAGTTTTTTCAATGATAATGTTTAATGATTAAAAGTGTGTTTTTTTTCTAAAATATTTTAAGTTCAAAACTATAAAAGTAGAATTAGAAATTATTTCATGCACCAATTTAATATCTAACTAAACAATAACTTCACAGAGTTGGGATTGCGTTGCCAACGATAGAAGTTCGGTTTGAGCACCTGAACATTGAGGCAGATGCCTGTGTCGGAGGCCGAGCACTTCCTACTCTCTTCAATTTTACTGTCAACATCATCGAGGTGAGGGACTGGACGATATATTTTTGATTTGATTGTTCTGGTCTGGAGGATTCGGAAAGCTAATCCTGCTCGTCAGTCTCACATGGGTAATACCTTGTCCAGTGCAATTGGTTTTGGTTCCCCTTTTCCACGAAAGTACCTCAACACCAAATTTGTTTTTGGCTCCCGTTTTCCATGAAAGTACCTCAACACCAAACTCTGACACCATGTTCGCCCCTGGACAAATTAGGAGTGCAACCCAGGACCTCCATGTTCGCCCTTGGAACCCAGGACCTGCTTTATTTGGAAATGTCATTCAATAACAACACTTTGGATCCCCTTTTCTACAAATGTACGTCAACATCTAATCCTGACACCATGTTCGCCACTGGACAAAGTTCGGAAGGAAACCCAACACTGACACCAGGTTTGCGACTGGACAAAGTTCGGAAGGAAACCCACCACGATAAGCATAAAATCCTATTTCCAGGACTTATTTCGAGCACATTCTGGATTAGGAGGACATTTTGTATTAGGTTTTTTTGGTTATGGTATTTATTAAGTAATAGGCAGTAAGTTAATAATTAGTTTATTGATTTTACATTTTTGTAGTTTATTAAATATTACTTCATCTTTTTTATAAACAAGGTATAATTTTTTTTCACTTAATTATATGTTTTTTTAATATTAAATTGTAGATTATCTATTTAACAATATATTTAACTGAATAATTATTAACTAAATAAATATAGAGTTGTTTTTAATGTGATTTTTTTAAAAAAATTCGATTTATTCTTCCGATTTAATTTGTCTAAAATACGGTAAGAATTCATTGTAATCACAAGTTTGATGGGTAAACTCTGCACAAGAGAAATGCTCTAGGGGTTTTTTAGAGTGCTAAATCCATATATGTAATAAAAAAAAAACAGTTTTAATAACAAAAATCAAAATTTCACCGCAAATTTTTCTGCTGGATTCCGACCAAAAAATCAACCGAAAACTTAAAAAAATAACATTAAAAACAACTCCATTAAATATCTCATATAAAATTTATTTATAATAACCAAACTTACTCCCCCTTAAACCACACTTTAATTGAAACTCTCTAAATATTAAAAACCGCTTTCAACGCAACTTTTTTTTGCATAATCTATTCTAAACAAACCAAACTACTATCCTAACCAAACCAAGCTCCTGCTCCATTTTGATGTGTTTTTCCACCCAGCAAACCAAACAAATACGCTAACCAAACCAAACTCCCGCCCCATTTTGATATGTATTTCCACCAAAGTGTTAAATCTGTTGGAATGTTAATTCCAATTGCAAGTTGCAGACACCGTGCAGGCGGACGTGGACAATGACGGTAGCACGAAACCGCTCCTCCAAAACCACCAGTATATCGGATCGCCTTCGACCAGCAGGTAGTTTCCGTATGTTCGAACCTGATGCAATCAACTGTGAACGCGTGTTCCTCCCTCTACGTCATCATCTCTGACATTTCGGGACGTAATGGTCAGTCATGTAATGGCTCCCGATATCTCCTTCCACCGTCCGATTGTTTCCATCGCTCTCCACCGTCGATTGCTCCAAACCTGCATACGGGCAACATTTAATACTTGCGTGGAGTAATTTGAAGTTTGATTGACCGCCGTAAAACATTCAATGCATAGTTATGTGGTTCGTAAGTGTTTGGTAAAACATTGAATATTAACTACACTAGCGGTATGGGCACATATTATGTGTGTTATTTTTTTAAAAAGGAGCGTTGACCATATGTATTGAAAAACCCACGGTAGTAGAATTTTTTTGTATTAAGTTTTTTTTTATAACGAGCCATAAAAAATATGCTTGTGTTGTGGTATTGTTGCACACGGGAGAGAGGTATGTGCAGCAGCGAAAGTCATGGTATTGCACAGCAGTGCATGAAGAAAAGAAAAGAGGGGGAGCAAAAAGAATGTTTTTTTGTTTTGACCAGAGTGAAGAAAGGTAAATATTGCACAGCATTGCGGGGAGTATATGCATATAATTGTTATTCGTGGAGTTGCATATAAATTTTTTTTCAGCAATATGTGTTAAAAATATTTTTCACAGCAGTGAATGTAAAAGGGGTTTTACAGCAGTAAACCCAGCACAGTAAATTCTCAGGTGGAGACAGAGTTTTGTTTTTTATGGGTGAAAGTAATTTTGGTGAATCCCTCTCAGCAAAAGAGGATGAATGTTGTTTCAGACATTTTATATTTTAATGAATACAAGGATTTTTATGGCTGTGTAATAATCTGTTCTGAGAATTTTTATTAAAAGCTTCCCTGTGCAAAAAGGATCCTGTGGCAGAAGGAAACAGAGCATTGCCTCTGTGGAGTTTATTCTGTTTGTTTTTGGGATTTTCTCAAAAAAACCCCCAACAGTGGTATCGGAGCTGGTCCAGGCTCTTTGACGGTGATAGAGCCAATCCAGGCTCTTTGAAGGTGTCAAAGAAGCTGAAGGAAAGATTCTTGTTGCAGCAGAGAAAGCTTCTCCAGCAGAGTGAAGTCTCAGGCAAAAGAACCCAGGTATTCCTCAAAGTTTTCTTTCTGTGTTGATGTTGAACAAACAGTGAGTCATTTTAAAAACACAGTCAGCTATTTTAAGCATAGTTAAGAATGGCAAGGTCAAAGAAAAAGGTCTCCAAACCTCTTAAAAATGTGTCTCCCTCTTCTACTAAAATAGAAGACAATCTACTTGAAAGCATTCTATTTGAGGCTTCAAAGTTTAATGGAAATTTTGATATGTGGGAAATAAAAATGAGGGTTGTCTTACAGTCTCAAGGGATTGAAATCTGGGAATCAGTGATTGATGATAGCAAGATGGATAGAGAATCCAAGGAGTACAATGCAAAAGCAGAAAAGACAATCTTGGATGGACTGCCTGATTCTATAAAGAAGAAAATAGGAAAATATTCATCAGCAAAGGATATTTGGGACAGACTTCATGACCTTCATGCAAAGGGAGCACTGACCATGACCATCAGTCAAGAAGAAAATTCTGAACCCATCATAAAAGCTGAATGTGAGAAGGTTGACCTCATCAAACTTCAAGTAAAAGAAAGGGATGAAGAGCTCGTCAAGCTTAAGAAAGAGCTTGATCAATGCAAGAGGAAACATCATGAAGAAGTCATATTCATGACAAATCAGTTGAATAAAGCAAAGAAGCAGGAAGACGCCTTGTCAAGTCAACTTGAACAAAGGCACAAGAGAGTGAACAAGCTTGTAGAAGACATTGGACAGTACAAGGTAGAGGTCTCCTCCCTTAAGTCTGAACTACAAGAAGCCAGGAAGCAGGCACAAGAAGCTGAGAAGAAAATGGAGAGCAGTGAAGCAGAAATCTCCAAAATGAAGTCAGAAATTATCTCCCTTAAAATAGTAGCAGCTGAAGCTACTCATAGCAAAGAAGAAACTGAGGAACAACTTGCAAAGAAGAATAATGAGTGTGAAAGATTGGAAGAAGAGATTGTTCTCCTCAAGAAAAAGGTTGAAGAAATGAACAAAATCATGAAGAGCTCTCAAGCCTTGGATGACATGCTCAGCTATCACAGATCCCCATCTGATAAATCAGGACTTGGGTATGTAGGTGAACCCTCAAACAAGAATGAAAATGCTTTAAGCAAAGGAGATGTGAAGAAGGCAGAAAGAAATGGTGATGCTCCTAGTTCCAGCAAAGGCAAGGAGAAAGATCAAGGCTACAATAGAAGAAATCCTACTCCAAGTAGAAAACCAGCTCCAAGAAGAAATGTAGCTGATGTCAAAGAGGCAAGAGGCGATGGTTATCATCAAAGGATCTCAAGGCAGCAAGGCTTCAGAAGTACATCAAGGAAACCTCCATCTCCCAGGTACCAAAGTTCATTTTTTGGTTATTGTTATTCTTGCTCAAACTTTGGTCATATGGCAAAAGACTGTAGAGCATTTCATAGAGATAGATGTTGTAGTCTCCGACAATCTCCAAGAAATAATTTTATAAGAAGAAATCATGAATTCTTATTCATGAACAATGTAGAATGTTTCAAGTGTCATAACATTGGGCATATGGCACGTGATTGTAACTTAACATGGGCTCTTACACAAGCTAGACCCATGCAAAAGAAGAAAGTTACACAAGTATGGAGAAGGAAGGAAATACAGTCTGAAAGCCCCTTGAGCTCCCTAGTTGATCTAAGTTTCTTTTGAGAAAACTTTGCTGAAAGAAGATGATGCATACAGTTAAGGGGAGCCTGTAATTTTTTTTTATCATAATTGCTGAACTGTTTTAACAGTCATTCTTTGATGAAGATCTTGTTATAGGGGAGAGATATGGAATTAAATCTTCCATAAAAGCAGAGAAGAAAAGTCTGCAGGGCATGGAGACTGCGTGGAGGATGTATTGCAGCGCAGCAGAGCGCAAATGAAATTTTTTTTTGTTGTTAATCCCTCTGAAATGTAATATGCAGCAGTGTTGAAAAATGTAATGTTTTTGCTTTGTTTTTTATCACATATGCAATGCAATATGCACAGAAGTGCGGAGAAGGAAAAGGGGCAGCGTTGAAATGTGAAGTGCAGCAGCACGATAAGAAAAATGAGAAGCAGTAGAACGCACAACAGTGTGTGAGTGAAGATGAAGATGAATTCGATGTGAATCATATGCATTTTATATGCATTGTAATGCAAAGCAAGGAGACCCGCACAGCAGTGCGAAGGCAGAACATAGAAGCGTGGAAACTTTTGTGTGTGGAGCACATGGATTAGAATGAACAGCAGTTTGAAATTTTTTTTGTGGAGCACATGCATTGAAATGCATAGCAATGGAATGCAGTTTTCCTTTTATGTAATGTGAGAGAATATACTCACAGCAGAGTGAGTGTAATGCACAGTAGATGGAAATGTTTTGTATTGGCAATGAAAATGCAAAGCAGTGAGAGGAAAATGAGAAGAGGGAAAAACGCAATAGAGCGTAAATGCCCAGTGTTTGAGAATGCAATGAAATTTTTCACACAGCGTTGAATATGAAAAATGCAGCAGCATGAAGTTTTTTTTTGTTATTGATGAAACGAAATGTAATGGGCAGCAGCACATGTAAAAGAAATTTTTCTTTACAACAGTAAATGAAAGTGCAGTGAGTGTGTTGTTCATTGAACCGAAATCCAATATATGCACAACAGTGCATTGTGTAAATAAAAAAAATGAAGACGAAGATTGTGTGAAGCAAGGGTGTAGAAAGGAACAGGGGCAACCCGTGTTAATTTTTTTTTTTTGTGGAGAATGAAGCGCAGCAGCGTGATGATGATTCCTTTTATATGCAAGTAACGCAGTGTAATGAGTGAAACGAAAAGGGCAGCGAATGAAGAAAATAGAATGAGATGCATAGAAGTGCAGTGAGGGTAACGGACACAGCAATGTGAGAAATTTTTACGCACAACAGTGCAAATTGCAGAGGCAACGCAGCAGCGAATAAAAACTCAGGGGATACAGACTCTATGGTTATGGGTATGGACAGCAGTAAATAAGAAAAAGGCAGCAGTGTGATGGCAAGAAGGTGAAGCACAACAGTGCAAAGAAAATGAAACCAGAGAAGTGAGAATGAAGAAATGTGTTTTTACACATCAGTGAAAAGGTGAATGAAGCAAGAGGATTTTTATTTACAGCAGTAAATGTAAGTAAATATTTTTATTACAGCAGTATAAGCAAAACTCTTTTTTACAGCAGTTAATGTAAATGAGATTTTCTACACACCAGCAGTGTAAAATCTCAGGAAGAAAACAGAGTAATATTTTCGGTTGTTTTGGAACTGCATCTAAAGTAGTGTCTGTTTGTAATCCCTCCGTGAGAGGAAGTGAAGTTCTTGTTGAATCCCTCTGTTAAAGAGGAAGGTGCTTTTTCAGCACAGTCATTTTGGTGAATCCCTCTGTCAAGAGGAAGATGTTTTTCAGCATAGTGTTGGTGAATCCCTCTATGTGAGGAAGATATTTTTGTAACAGCAGTGTTGGTGAATCCCTCTATGTGAGGAAGTGTTTGAGTATGTTTGAATGCCCAGCAGTTGAAATTAAAGGGGAGTGTTGGAATGTTAATTCCAACTGCAGGTTGCAGACACCATGCAGGCGGACGTGGACATTGACGGCAGCACGAAACCGCTCCTCCAAAACCACCAGTATATCGGATCTCCTTCGACCAGCAGGTAGTTTCAGTATGTTCGAACCCGATGCAATCAACCGTGAACGCGTGTTCCTCCCTCTACGTCATCATCTCTGACATTTCGGGACGTAATGGTCAGTCATGTAATGGCTCCCGATATCTCTGTCCACCGTCCGATTGTTTCCATCGCTCTCCACCGTCGATTGCTCCAAACCTGCATACGGACAACATTTAATACTTGCGTGGAGTAATTTGAAGTTTGATTGACCGCCGTAAAACATTCAATGCATAGTTATGTGGTTTGTAAGTGTTTGGTAAAACATTGAATATTAACTACACTAGCGGTATGGGCACATATTATGTGTGTTATTTTTTAAAAAAGGAGCGTTGACCATATGTATTGAAAAACCCACGGTAGTAGAATTTTTTTTTGTATTAAGGTTTTTTTTATAACGAGCCATAAAAAATATGCTTGTGTTGTGGTATTGTTGCACACGGGAGAGAGGTATGTGCAGCAGCGAAAGTCATGGTATTGCACAGCAGTGCATGAAGAAAAGAAAAGAGGGGGAGCAGCAAGAATGTTTTTTTGTTTTGACTAGAGTGAAGCAAGGTAAATATTGCACAGCAGTGCGGGGAGTATATGCATATAATTGTTATTTGTGGAGCTGCAAATAAATTTTTTTTCAGCAGTATGTGTTAAAAATATTTTTCACAGCAGTGAATGTAAAAGGGGTTTTACAGCAGTAAACCCAGCACAGTAAATTCTCAGGTGGAGACAGAGTTTTGTTTTTGATGGGTGAAAGTAATTTTGGTGTCCCTCTCACCAAAAGAGGATGAATGTTGTTTCAGGCATTTTATATTTTAATGAATATAAGGATTTTTATGGCTGTGTAATACTCTGTTCTGAGAATTTTTATTAAAAGCTTCCATGTGCAAAAAGGATTCTGTGGCAGAAGGAAACAGAGCATTGCCTCTGTGGAGTTTATTCTGTTTGTTTTTGGGATTTTCTCAGAAAAACCCCCAACAAAATCTATTTATTTATCTCTACTTTACAATAAAAAATATAAAACCAATAATATCAAAGTGTCATGAAAAAAAGGTGAGGATAAAACCAATACTATCAAAGTGTCAAAGAGCAAACCAAAAATTGCCATCAATGTGTTAGATCCATTTATTTATATCTGCTGGTCAATACCAAAAAAGACCAGCCGTTTCCACCCTTGAGGCTATTCTGTTTTCTGCTACCTTCAAGAAATATTCAGTCGAGGCCACGTAAAAATTCACTTTGTTATATCATTGATGATTACATTACAATTAGGTTGTGGCTTAGTGTTTGTGATAAAGTGTTCCAGTAAAAAGAGTTGAGGTTCAAATCTCAGCAGGTGCAGTAAATGCTTTCAGATAAGAACAGTGACATCTAGGACAGCAAATTCTATGCTTTCAGATTAGAACAGAGAGATCCAAGACACTCTAATGGAAACCGTCCTGGAATAAGATTCAATACCCAATTGACATGGAGTAGGAATGAAATTGGCAATTTTGACAACTTGCCATTTGACAGCATCAAAAATGTTTTTATTGTCCAGGGATTTCTTAACTACATGAAGATCTTGCGGTCAAAGAGGATGACTCTAACAATTCTCCATGATATCAGTGGCATCATCAAGCCTTCTCGGTAAGTTTTTCATATGGTCTTTTTTCCTAGCTAGAAGATGTACAGCATATGTCACCCGTTTTCAGACACAATCTCAATACATTTGAAACGTCATTGGACTGTTCAGAATGACACTTCTTCTTGGTCCACCTGGTGCTGGAAAAACAACATTGCTAACAACACTGGCTGGAAACCCTGATCGTGATCTCAAAGTAAGTTTAGAATCTATTCTAATAAGACATTACTGTAAGAATTGCAATCCAAATTTTAAATAAGCAGTTTCGACATTATTGTTTACTATAGAATGTGCCTAGTTTTTATATTGTTCGTATTTTGTTTCATGAAAGTAATTTTATTTCTTACAGAGGCATTGTTTCCTTTTGCTTTTACAGGTCACCGGAAATGTAACGTACAATGGGCACTCATTAAATGAATTTGTGCCTCAAAGAACATCTGCTTATATTAGCCAGCACGACTTGCACCTTGCAGAGATGACAGTAAGGGAAACAATGGATTTCTCAGCGCGTTGTCAAGGTGTAGGAGCAAAATACGGTGAGTGTTTGTTTAGTTTTCTCCCAAGATCACACCCATTTTACTTTGAATATTGACCACCTGTTTATGCATTGCTTTCCAGAGCTGCTGCAAGAACTTTTAAGACGTGAAAAGCAGGCCGGCATCAAGCCGGATTTTGATGTTGATATTTTCATGAAGGTAGGCATTTCTGCTAATGAGTGGTGCTATTCAGTGCTTCAATTAATTCTTGAAGACTCTTGTCTCATCCATGGGGTTTTGGTTTGATGCAAAGGCTGGGTGTTTAGTATCACGATTCAAATTTCAAATCCTGACATACATGTTTTGCCCTTGGTGGGCCCTTCTTGTTTGTTCAACCTGGTGAACAATATATATATAGAGTTATATTTTCATTAATGGGTAGGTAGTATATATTACTTGTTTGCTGGTGGGTACTAATGGAGAGATAGTTCTATATTGGTTATTAATGGAGAGATAGCTCCATATATATGGGTTGCAGTCAATAATTTACTCGATTAAATATGACCAATGACATATACTATCAACTGACATTAATGGATAAATAACTCCATATATGTTGTTGCAGTAGCTGTATTTTCCCTGCTGAAACAGGGCCAAGAAAAACTTTCATTTATTGTGGAACATAATTTTTCTTATTGATGCAGGAAACTTCCATTGAGGGACAACGGACTAGCCTTGTCACGGACTATGTGTTAAAGGTTATTCTTCAAAAACTTTCGGATAAAAATGCATTAGGATTTTAAGGCATGCAGATTATTCACATATGCTGCCGTGTCTTTGATTTCTTTCAGATTCTGGGCTTGGACATTTGTGCAGACACCATTGTTGGAAATCAGATGCGCCGTGGAATCTCTGGAGGCCAGAGGAAGAGAGTTACCACAGGTGGTCTAAGCAGGAATAGTTCTTTGGCACCACTGTAAATTTGCATTTGCATAACATGGTAGTGCCAAAGCAATTGTCTGATTGTTTGACAAGATCTGTGCAGGAGAAATGTTGGTCGGTCGTGCAAGAGCTTTTTTCATGGATGAAATTTCAACAGGATTGGACAGTGCTACAACTTTCCAGATTATCAAGTGTTTCCGCCAAATTATCCATCTCTTGGATGCGACAATGTTGATCTCTCTTCTACAACCTGCCCCTGAAACATATGAGCTATTTGATGATATCATCATACTGTCTGAAGGAGAGGTGGTTTATCAAGGACCTCGAGAATCTGTTCTTGATTTCTTCGAGTCCATGGGCTTCAAGTGCCCAGACAGAAAAGCGGTTGCTGATTTCTTACAGGAAGTAAGTATCATTTCTGATACAATTATGTTTTGTCCGATGGTTTCAGAGTACTAGTTGCAAACTACCATCTAGATCTCAAAGCCAAAATATTTACAGAATTTTCACAGATGAAATGTCTGGATTCTACAGCTTGATAATCTTTGTGAGCTCTGGCTCACCATGGTTCCTTTTTGTCCATTCACCACATTAGTGATTAAATGGATTGTTTAAATCTTCGTCGAAAAGATAGCTCGTTAAATTTCACTTAATTAATTACATTTGCGGTGGAGCGACTTGAATTTTACAGGTGACCTCGAGAAAAGATCAAGAGCAGTATTGGGCACTTGAAGGCCAACCATACCGTTACGTATCTGTCAAACAATTTGCAGAGGCCTTTCATTCATTTCATGTTGGCAATGATCTTTCAGAAGAGTTATCACACCCATATGATAGAAAAAAGAGCCATCCCGCTGCTCTTACATCTTCTAAGTATGGTGTCAGTAAAATAAACATATTCAAAGCCTGCTTCGCCAGAGAATGGATGCTTATAAAGAGAAATTCTTTTGTATATATATTCAAAACAGGACAGGTGAGTTGGGACCCAAATTATGAGGAGTGCCATTTTTTAATTCACTTATTGGAGAAAAGAAGTATGAATGCTGACAAACAAATTTGCAGATTGTAGTTGTAGGGATACTCACAATGACCATGTTTTTCCGCACGGAAATGCATCAGCGAAATATTGATGATGGAAACCTGTACATGGGAGCTCTTTTCTTTGGACTCATCCATGTAATGTTCAATGGTTTCCCAGAATTATCGATGACAGTTAGCCGCCTTCCAGTTTTCTACAAGCAAAGAGACTTTCTGTTTTATCCATGTTGGGCTTTTGCTTTACCAACATGGATAGTGAGGATTCCACTCTCTGTGGTAGAAGCAGCCATTTGGGTTTGTGTTACATACTATGTTATCGGTTTTGCACCAGAGGCCGAGAGGTAATTCTTTTAGCCTCCGTACCTCAATGAATTTCTATATCCTAATTTCATTAAACATGGATAGAAGCATAAGAAATCTTACAGGTTAATTAATCGGTTGATGTATGAAAGGGTCTATGAATGGAAACAAAGTCTAACATTCTCTGCCTCCAAATTATCCCTATGAGAAAAGAAAATTGAAGCAGGCACGTCAAAATTGTTTGCATTGTCAGAACACTGAAATATGAAACGAATAATCAAGGAGATTGCCTTCATTGTTGCAGGTTCCTTAAGCAATTCTTCGTCCTCTTTGTGATCCATCAAATGTCGTTGGCACTTTTTAAATTCATAGCCTCATTGGGTCGGAACATGATTGTCTCACAAACATTTGGATCATTTGCTTTGCTTATTGTGTTTGTTCTTGGAGGATTTGTGCTATCAAGAGGTATGTGACAATATAGCATATGCAAAAATAATATTTACTCCAAAGAAAAATACTTTATGGCAATCTTGGGTTACAAGAAATGCTTGACTTTATTCATGTTTCTGGAACAGAGAGTATACCTAGCTGGTGGATTTGGGCATACTGGTGCTCACCGATGTCCTATGGCCAAAATGCCATAGCTGTGAATGAATTTCTGGCTCCCAGATGGGACAAAGTACGTGTTATCATGTCCTAATTGAGTGTTCTATCATCATAATCTAGGAAAGAAATATTGAGTATTGCCTTTCATCTCAACAATTAATCTTTGTGCAGCCTGTCAGTAAAAGCTCCAATGAAACAATTGGACGTGCAGTATTAGAATCTCGTGGAATATTTGCTGAAGATAAATTTTATTGGATTGGCATTGGAGCATCAATCGGGTTCTCTGTACTTTTCAACATTCTCTTCATTGTTGCTTTAGCGTATCTTAACCGTAAGTCTGGCATCCTATTATAAGATTTGGTTTGTGCTACTGTTTCTCTCACATTCAAATTTTATACAAAGAGTGACACATCATAAAATCCGCTCCGATTACAGCTTTAGGGCAATCACAGGCTGTTATATATGAAGATGCTATTGAAGAGAAGCAAGCAAACAGAACTGGAGAAAGCAACCATTCTGTTCAACTGACATCTCAAAGAAGGTCCAGTGGTAAGGCATGAGCTCTCCAGAAATAATTTTAGTAATGTGAATATTTTAATCCATTGCTCACAGCTTGGAGTGCATTGTAAATGGAAAGGATGCTGATTGTAACTGATTAGAATCTTGCAATAGACAACGAAGTGAGAAACTTGAATGAACTACATAACTTCTCTGTAGCACCTTGTCTCAGACAACTGAGTGGGAGACATTGGAAAACCTTTGTGCTGATCTTGAATTAGACTCAAAAGCACTGTTTTTGGTTTTGCTTGAAAGGAAAGATGAAAATATTGAACTATAAAGATTGCAATCTATAAAACTATATAACCAGTCACATCCAAAGCTTTAAAAGTTTATGAGAAAAACAGGCACTATTCTTTCATAGATTTAATAATTTTGTCAGTCATTTTTACTTGTCAGAGAGGAGAGATAATCTAACCTCTAAAGACAATTCTACACCCGATGGAGAAATCAGTGTCACTCATGCCTCGACACAACAGAAGAAAGGAATGATCCTTCCTTTCAGGCCATTGTCGATGTCTTTTGAGAACATAAACTATTATGTTGACATGCCACCGGTATGTGTATGTACAAATCATTCAATTGGATTGATAATCTGCCAGTGGTTTGACATACCCAGGTTCTCTTCAATGGAATATCTGGAACTAATGTTTAGTTTCGTAACAGGAGATGAAAAGTGAAGGGTTGGGTCACGACAGGCTACAACTCCTTTCCAATGTAAGTGGATCCTTTAGACCAGGGGTACTTACAGCCCTGATGGGAGTTAGCGGTGCTGGAAAAACTACCCTAATGGATGTCTTGGCTGGAAGAAAAACAGGGGGCTATATAGAAGGGAATATAAGCATCTCTGGATTCCCTAAGAAGCAAGAAACCTTTGCTCGCATCTCAGGGTACTGTGAACAAAATGATATCCACTCTCCAAATGTCACAGTCTTTGAATCACTCGTGTATTCTGCATGGCTCCGTCTTCCTTGCGAGGTTGACGAGAAAACTAGAATGGTTTGTCTAAATTTCTCCCCTTTGCATGCAGTTCTTCAAAGTGGAGATATTTCTTACTAATGAGACTCTGCAAGCAGCTTTTACTCACAGATTTTTGCTGTTACAATAAGTGCAGATGTTTGTGACAGAAGTCATGGAGCTCGTAGAGCTCACTCCTCTGAGAGATGCTCTTGTAGGGCTTCCTGGAGTGACAGGTCTTTCTACAGAGCAAAGGAAGAGACTTACCATAGCAGTGGAACTAGTTGCCAACCCTTCTATAATCTTCATGGATGAGCCAACTTCAGGACTAGATGCCCGTGCTGCGGCAATTGTTATGCGTACTGTTCGCAACACAGTCAATACAGGTCGAACTGTTGTTTGTACCATCCATCAGCCCAGCATTGATATCTTTGAAGCTTTTGATGAGGTGAATTCAAATACTTTCATGGTCAATCTATGCAATGTGAAACAAAAGGCCTACTCTATGTTTCTTTGTTTGGCTTAAGAAAAATGAAGGGTTGCAAAGGGCTAGAACAAGTCAGGGAATAATTGCTAAATTTTCAGTTTTATTGATTTGCTAAACTGCAGCTCTTGCTCCTGAAAAGGGGTGGCCAAACGATCTATGCGGGTCCTGTGGGTCATTATTCTCATAAACTCATTGAGTATTTTGAGGTATAACTGATTTTTTATTCCGTGTATTATAAGCTATTTAGTAATCGATTGCCCTTGTCATTATCAATCCATGGTTGGAAAGAATGATCTTGTCCGATTCTTGGTTGTTTGACCAGGCTGTTCCAGGAATACCACAGATTCGTGAAGTATACAATCCAGCGACATGGGCGCTGGAAGTGAGTTCCATAGCTGCTGAGGAAAAACTTGGTGTAGAGTTTGCTGAGATCTACAGAAAATCAGCACTCTATGAGTATGTCTAACATAATTGTAGGAATTTGTTTGAGAACTTAGAGCTTTTTTTATTGTGCATCTCTAATTTTGTTACCCTATCGTCGTAACATAATTTCTCCCAAGAAACTGTAATACTTTTAAAATCCTTATTTGACAGTTATGTTGTTCTGCTTTCAGATGGAATCAAGCCCTTATTCAAGAGCTAAGCACCCCTGCTCCTGGCTCGCAGGATCTGAGTTTTCCAACACAGTATGCACAGTCCTTCAAGGTTCAGTGTGTGGCATGCCTTTGGAAGCAACATTGGTCATATTGGAGGAATCCACACTATAATGTTGTGCGTTTTTTCTTCACTACAGTGGTTGCCCTACTGTTTGGGACCATCTTTTGGGACCTTGGAACAAAGAGGTTGGGCACTCTCTTGACAGGCATAATAGACTTATTTGCAAAACTGGTCCCGCCTCAATTTGACATTTTGTTTTCTCTATCATTGATTAGTTTATTATCTATTACATATTTGAGTCAACAGAGTCACTTAGCATATTGAGAAATCAGTCTGACATATGTTTTCCAAGTGAACTTACAGTCTTTATTTGTTCCCTTGAAAACTATTTTATCGTTCTCTGTAAGCAGAGAAAATTGTGTGTTCTCTTAACGCCTTTTGCCTCAACTGCTCAATGTCGTCTAAGTATTCTTCGATGTTCTTTTACAGAGGTAAACAACAAGATCTAATGAATATTATGGGATCAATGTACAGTGCTGTACTTTTCCTTGGTGTTAGCAATTCATCGAGTGTCCAGCCAGTCGTCGAGGTTGAACGAACTGTCTTTTACAGAGAAAAGGCCGCTGGAATGTATTCAGCACTCCCTTATGCCCTTGCACAGGTAATCTAAATGTCAACAGCTAGTGAGATTATAGTTTTGTTATGCAGATCAATTGACCGAATGACCATCCTTGTTATCACTACAGGTGGCAATTGAGGTGCCCTATGTTCTGGTACAGTCTGTAATCTATGCCATCTTGGTCTATTCTATGATTTCTTTCAAGTGGACAGCTGTTAAATTCTTCTGGTTCCTCTTCTTCATGTTTTTCACTTTTCTATACTATACCTATTATGGAATGATGTCGGTAGCCTTGACCCCAAGTTACCATATTGCTGCGATCATTTCATCAGCTTTTTATTCTGGATGGAATCTCTTCTGTGGTTTCATTATCCCTCGACCTGTAAGGCCATATTTTCAACTCTTGATCTGTCCATCAATTTTTCCTTCCAGCAACTATTTGAATTTCAATCTAGACTGCAATTAACAATGCCCCTGTTGAGTGGTCCTAATACATTCAATTTTCTGGTTATGTTTTGAAAACAGAAAATGCCCGTATGGTGGAGATGGTACACCTGGGCAACCCCTGTTTCTTGGACGCTCTATGGTCTGATTGCTTCACAGTTGGGTGATGTAGAAACAGAGATGGAGACAACAGAGGGGAAAGTGAAGGTGTCCACATTCATAAAATCATATTTTGGGATGAGACACTACTTTTTGGGAATTGTAGCACTGGTGCTCGTTTGTATCCCTGTTGTCTTTGCTTTGTTGTTTGCCCTGTCCATCAAATACCTCAACTTCCAAAAAAGATAGAAATCACATCACATGCTCATCAGATATATTTTATGTTATTTTTCGTTGATAAGGCTGCGTTAGCTGAAGTGTATACAGGCAACCACATGATTCAGTTACAGTGATATGAATCTGAGTATACAGGCAACCATATGATTCAGTTACACTGATAAGAATCTATGTCATTGAAAGCCTTTGTTCTTTATGATTATGCTGTTGTAACCAATGCCATCTTTGGGTTTCGAATTGTTAGTAGGATGTTATCTTATAGCCTGGCTGTTCCTATAAACACAGCAACATGGTCCAAGATATGTTGTTCTGCGAGAGTAACCTGAAATATTTGACTCCACTAATAACTTTGCAATATCACACTGGTTATACGTTACTTTCATAAACTCATTACTCATTTATATCAGATAGTCTTTCAACTGAGAGCATCTTAGGAATAACCCTATCGATCCATCTTTATCGTAATTGATGCATTCCATTCAAAATTAGATTCAGATTCATCATACAAACGAAAATTACATTATTATAAATCCAGTTTAATGTCTAATATCCGGTTTCTTCAATTTTGTTAAACTGTTCAATATCTTATTTTAAATTTTGTTAAATTTTATTTCATTTTAAAAAAGAAACTTTGAATTTCACTTATGCGAATTTAATATCTGGTTTCAAATTTTAAAAGTGGTGTAAATAATTTCATATTTATTCTTATTGTAAATAAAATGATATGTTTTAAGATGTATGTTTTGAAAAAAATAATTTTCAAAATGGCTTCTCATGTGAACTTTGTTAAAATTATATATAATTTAAAAGCACAAATATGAGGTATTATTAATTTTAAATAAAAATAAAGATTTGGTTTGTTGATAAAATTACAGTATATTAAGTTAACATATTATATTTTTATTTATAATCTAATATGTTTCATATATAATTATATAAAGGCTTGAAGCCAAATATAATTCGGCATAATTTCTAAAATTGTACTATTTAAATCAAATAAAATCTTTATTATGGTGTCATACTCCTATTTTGAAATTTGTACCTTAATATTTAATAATAATAAAAACCTGTATTATATAATATATTTGTTTTAGATGTGAGAATCACTTCTCTAAAATATAAAGATAATTTATTATAACATTGACACTCAAACGATTGTCTACAATAAATAGTTTTAATATTGGAATTTAATTTTGTTTTTATATTTATTTATTTTTATTTTTTTCAAATAATTAGAATTTGTAAATATAAATTGTTTTATTTTTTTATCAAATAATTTATTTTTTATGATTTTAAATATGGATTTGATTAAAAAAACACCATGCTAACTCGCATAAAACTTTCACAATGTTTAAGATAAATTTTGATAATGTACATTGAATTACCTTGATCAAATAATATTACATATATACATGAAGTGTTGTCTTAAGATACGTAAATTGTCTTGGACACACAATCAATTGGTTGAGAGGATATCTCAACGACACGTCAATCTAGGAAACAAATAGTTCTAAACAACTCCTAGAGAATAGGAACAAACTCCTTTACATAGAAAGAATCACACCTAATACAAGTAGGAATTATATTTTCCAAGTTGCCCCTTTAATGACTACTTGTCTCGATCTCAACCAACAAAGTCTAACTGTGGTCCTGGTGCTTACAAACATGATCAAAAAAAGAATATGTTGACGTCCATATAAAGGATCAACCATCTATCGGAATGCATGAGTACCAACCGCTGCAACCGCAAGTCTACTAGGATGTCCTTCATGTACATGGTTCAATCCACCATTACCTACTTACGTGTACCAGTACGTGTAAATCCCCCTCCATTATCACCATCGTCATGGCTTTTCTCGGATTACCCATAACCATGCTCTAGGTGCTAGTGGCTTACCCTAAACCATGCCCAGGGTTTTGTTGGCTGACCCTAAACCATGCCTATAGGAACCCTTGTCCACCTCACTCTCACACGTGCACAAACCTACACTTCCAAAGTGGTTTTAAGATTACCACAAACTTTATGGGGTACACATACCTTATAAGGCTAACAACACAACTTCAAGTACATAATATTACAAACTTTTCCAAGACCACTACAAAACATCATAGACTTACTTACAATTAAGATGTGTGACTCATAATACAACATGTTGGGGAGTCTATTCCACAAATTCACACAAACTTTCACTTTATTGTCTATCATCCTTCAATCTTTGATGCTACTTCAACATCTATCCTCTAATATCATCTTTATTAAAAAAAGTTGTCCTTATCATTCAAATAAATACTCTATTGTTGAAATGGTCAATTCCAAGGAAAACTAATTCGTTACCATAGTTAGATTAGTAAATTAGCTAGACTAATTTCACTTCAATTACAAATGATAAAATAAACTTAACATGCACAACTTATAACCTGCAGCATCTAACAAAACTTTGACATGAATGGATGCAAAACCAATATTTGGGTAAGTTAAGTTGCCACGTATTCGAACCAGATTTTTCTTGGATTCGTTCACCATGGAATTGAATGCAGTAGAACCAGATCAGTTGCTAGGTTGTGCAAAAATTCGATGGACAGTGAAAGACCTCCACAGACCCTTCCTCATTCGTTGAGTCATCTCTGCCAAGTAGCAATTCATATCAGAATAACACGTTTGTCTAAAAAAATGGCAGAAAAGTGAATATTTTCAGAAGATCCATTGGTCTTGGGTGTAACATTTCTTAATTGTTCAAGTCTTCTCTTACATTCGATAGCAAGAAAATAAAAGAGTTGGAGTGTTGGCATGGAAGAGACTGTGCAGCGCAGTGTTGAACATTGACTGTGATGGAGCGTTGAAGGCAACATTAAAACACAGTTAAAGGCAGGGCAAGCCTGACGCAGAAGGAGGCCGTGAGAAGGATGAATTGTTGAAGGCTGTGAGAGGTCGAGTTGAATTGTGATAAAAACAAAAGAGACAAAATATATAAACTATATATAAACTTGGCTCTCCAGGTGAGATACCTGGAGAGTGTACAAACACTCATACATGCCCTATATTTCATTGAGTCAGATGAGCCTCAAATATATAGGCTTTCACAATATCGGGTGGTTTGAACCACTCCCTATCAAATAGGATCTCAATCCTATTCTAAAGCAACAAACACTTAAACATAGAAAAACTAACTTTCTCCATTAATGCTAACACTCCCCCTTAATGGAGAAAGGGTTCACTAAAAAAACTCAAATGACATATGACACCTGCTGGTCTTAGTCTCATATAGGCTTACAATGGTAAAAGATAGAGCTTTCATTTTTGTCTTCTTGCAGCAGAGCCCATACTTGTTCATTTGTAGATGAAGCTTCATCTTCACTTTCTTTTCCATAAGAAAATGATGGAGCTTCACCTCCTTTTTACGTTTTCTCCCTCTCCGGAGAAACACATGAACTCTTATCCTCCTCTTCGAGTATCTACTAACATTCTTTGCATTTGATGTTGCAGGTTCTTGGGGTTCTTCAATTGCTTCTTCTTGTCTCCCAATATATACACAAAAAACAATGTTAGATTTATAAAGAGGACCACATTTACTTTTATCTTCCTGCTCCTTCAGGAGAGCTTTCATTTCTTCATCTCTCCCTACTCCATCCCTTTTTGCTATCATAGTTATGCCTTCAGCCTCTTCACTCAGTTCTATTGTTGCAAGCATGTTCTGCATTTGATCTGTATGTGAAGATAGACCTTCCTTCTCACCAAACAGTAATTCATCAATAAGATGTTTTTCAATCATCAAATTGATCCACTCATCATGAGGTATATAAGTCTCATCAAACTTAATTTTTGCATTTGGAAAACTTTCAGGTTCTACAATAATGGATGTGTTTTCATCATCACAAGTTTCAGTTACAGACACACATTCATCACCCATCATTGCATCTTCAGTTTCACAATCAAATATGGGATCATTTTCAAGAGCAATATCTTTAGCATCATTGCCCTCATTCAAACAGTATTTCATTTCTAAAACATCCCATAAGAATTTTGTACTAAGAATCTCTCCATATTCATATATTATGTTGAGTATGATGTTGTCATCTAATGCAGATGTTATAAGACTTAATGCTGATGCATCTCCACTATCATTAATAACATCTTCAACATAATCCAGTAAATTTACCTTCCATAGTACTGTTTTTATTTCATTTGCCCATATTTCATAATTCATACCTAAAAAAGACGGTAAATCTGGCATTAACCATTTAATAATCTCACCAAATTCCAAATCTGCATCTTGATCAGCTACTAGTCCATCACCATCAAACTCGAACACATCACTAAATTCAGCAAAACAATATTTTGCATTTCTCTTTTGATGCTGTTGGATATTTTTCAATGGAGAAAATACCAAAAACCAAATAAAATTCACCACACAGAGGCAATGCTCTGTTTTACCTCCACAGGATCTTCTTGTGCACAGACAGCTTAATTTTTTTACTGAGGAACAGAGTATTTCACCATAAAAGATTTCTATTCATTAAAACAAAAAAAAATTCACTCTGTCTTCATACAAGAATTTACACTGCTGGAAAATTCCCAATAACTTTTACTGCTGTAAAACCTCCATTCACATTTACTGGTGTAAAACACTTTTACATACTGCTGTAAAAACAAAACTTACAGAGTTACCAAAAAAGGAACACGCACCACCATTTTCTTTATGCACTGCTTGTGCAAAAACCACACATGGTTTTCTTACACTTTTGTTTTACAATACCTGACAAGAGCATTACAATCTGTTCCTTATGATTGTGCATACAACTCTCTGTTCTATTTCGCTGCTGCGAACACACACACATTTTTCTTCCCGTGTGTCATACATAAAAAAATTAACACATAAAAACATGCCTATTAAAACATACAACTAACACACATAAAAAAAACTTTACGTGCCGTAAAAAAACATGAAACGTATACCATATGGGACATATATCCATAATCAAAATTAAAGCCTCCACCTAATATCTACGAAGACACATTAAAGACCATTGATTCCACTACGGCGGTCAACGGAAAAATCATTCACTCCACGCAACAATCGATTTGACATGGGCCCGTGCACCTTCCGGAGATCAACGGCGGAGATTTCGTGCCCAGATCACTTGGCTGATCCAACGAGGTTCGCACACCAACCTCGGGCAAAACAAACGAACTTTACTGTCCGGGGAAAATGGTTTTGGGGGGTTCGTACAAGAGACGCGTGGCGGCAGGTGAGAGTGTTCGGAGGGCTCCAAGGAAAAACAGCCTTTGCCAAAAGGCGGTGCGAACAAGATAGGTGGTTTTGTTTGGTGGTTTTCAGCTGCGTTGAAATTACACATTTAACACTCCCCTTTAATTTCAACAGCTGGGCATTCAGTCATACCCAAACATTTCCTCAAAAATTCAAAGCTCTTCTGAACTAGTGGCTTTGTCAAGATGTCTGCAACCTGTTCTTGGGTCCTGCAATGTTCTAGGACAATTTCTCCATTGTTCACTAACTCTCTGATGTAGTGAAACCTTGTATCAATGTGTTTCGTTCTCTTATGAAACACTGAATTCTTTGACAAAGCAATAGCAGAGCTATTGTCACAAAAGACCACTGTCGCTTTTGCCTGCTCCTCGCCTAAGCTTCTCAACATTCTTCTCATCCATACTGCCTGACATGCTGCTGCTGTCGCTGCCACATATTCTGCCTCTGCTGTAGATAATGCTACAATGGACTGCTTCTTAGAAGCCCATGAAATGGCTCCTGAACCCATGTTAAAAACATAACCGGAAGTGCTCTTCCGATCATCTACACTTCCAGCCCAATCGCTATCTGTGTACCCAACCAAATCTGAATGTTCTGAGGCATGATATAGAATTCCAAACATTTTGGTACCTTTGACATACCTCAAAATTCTCTTTGCTGCCTGCCAATGTGCCTCCTTCGGCCTTTCCATGAACCTGGAAATTAAACTAACAGCATACATTAAATCAGGCCTAGTTGCTGTTAAATACATAAGGCTGCCCACAATGCTTTTATACAAACTAGGATCAAAATCCTTGCTGCTGTCCTCTCTGCTGAGTTTTAATCCCATCACTGTGGGAGTGATTGCTGCCTTGCATTCTTCCATCTTAAATCTGCCCAAAACTTGATTTACATATCTTGCTTGACATATAAAACTTCCTTTTTCATTTTGATCTACTTCTATGCCTAAGAAGTATCTCAAGAAACCCATGTCAGTCATTTCAAATTCATTCTTCATGACTGATTTAAAATTCTCAATAAGATAAATATCATTTCCAGTGAAAATAACATCATCTACATACAAGACAACAATTAAAATTTTACCATCATTTTCCTTGATGTAGACTGTGGGTTCTCCTTCACATTTGTCAAATTCATTCTCCAATAGATATGAATCTATCCTGCTGTACCATGCTCTTGGCGCTTGCTTCAGCCCATAAAGAGCTTTCTTCAATTTGCACACTTTGTGCTCTTCTCCTTTCTTCTCATATCCGAGAGGCTGTTCCACATAGACCTCTTCCATTAACACTCCATTTAGGAATGCTGATTTCACATCCATTTGGTAGACTTTCCATTTGTTTTGAGCTGCTATGGACAGCACTGCTCTCACGGTTTCCATTCTTGCAACCGGGGCGAAAGTCTCCTCATAATCTCTCCCATACTGCTGCTTGTAGCCTTTGACAACCAGCCTTGCTTTATGCCTTTCAATCTTGCCTTCAGCATTGCTCTTGGTCTTGTAGACCCATTTCACACCAATGACTTCTTTGCCTTTCGGTAACTCAACCAAATCCCATGTTTTGTTTCTCTCTATGGCATTCATCTCTTCATCCATAGCTTCTATCCATTTCCTATCTTTAATAGCTTCTTCAAAATGAATAGGATCATCAACATGACAATACAAGGCAAATAAGGAATTCATTCCTTCATCATAAATGTCACTTAGATTTCTAAACTTCTTACCTCTTTCACTTGGTGTGCAAGTGCTTGAAGATGCACTTGAATTTCCTCCTTGTGGTGTGCTTGGAGAAGCACTCTCATTGATCCTCAATGGTGTCCCTTGCTGTCCTTGTGTTGGTGCTGCTGTTTGGGGATTCATTTCAGCCACCTCCTCTTCATCTTCATCATGAGGCAAACAGCTTTTAATGTTCACTGTTTTCTCTATGCTTCCATCCCAAGCTTCCTCTTCAATGAATTGAACATCCCTGCTTACAAAGAACTTCTTGGTAGATGGAATGTACAGCCTGTAGGCTTTGGATTCATCACTGTATCCAATGAAGATGCATTTCTCCCCTTTGTTGTCCAACTTCCTCCTTAGTTTATCTGGAATGTGTGCATAGGCCACACACCCAAAAACTCTCATGTGGGTGACTCCTTGCTTTCTCCCACTCCATGCCTCTTCTGGCACTTTGTTCATGACTGCTTTTGTAGGACACTTGTTCAAAATATAAACTGCACAATGTACAGCTTCAGCCCAATACTCATTTGGCAAATGCTTTGCCTTCAACATGCTCCTTGCCATCTCCATGATGGTTCTGTTCTTCCTTTCAGCAACTCCATTTTGCTGTGGGGTGTACCGAGTTGTAAACTGTTTATGAATTCCATTTTCTCTACAAAACTTTAGGAATTCATTGGAGATATACTCACCTCCTCTATCAGTTCTCAATACTTTTATGTGCAGCCCGCTTTGGTTCTCCACTAGTGCTTTGAAGTTTTGGAATTTTTCAAAGACTTCACTTTTGTTCTTGAGGAAATATATCCAAGTCTTTCTTGTAAAATCATCAATGAATGTCAAGAAATATAGGCTGCCAGCTAAAGATGGAGCTTGCATTGGTCCACACAAATCTGAGTGGATAATCTCTAAGGGTGTCTTTGCCCTTATGCTTTTCCCTGATGGAAAACTCTCTCTATGTTGTTTTCCCAAAATGCAGCCTTCACATAGGCTGTCCGGTTTCTCTATCAATGGCAATCCTCTTACCATTCCTTTTCTGCTCAATAAGTTTAGACCTCCAAAATTTAGATGCCCGAATCTCAAGTGCCATAACCAGTTCTCATCCTTTGGCACGCTTTGGAAGGCCTCTTGGGTGACTGCTGCCATTTCCCTTTTGTTTTTCATGTCTGCCCGGATCCGGAGAGGGAACATCCTATTCCTTGTCATCTTCACTTCAACAATGCATCTTTTGCTGGGTGGTATGTCCATGATGGTGCACACATCATTTACAAAGTAAACATTGTAACCTTTTTGGATAAGCTGTCCAACACTCAATAGGTTACATCTCATTCCGGGGACATAGTAGACATCTGCTATGGTTTTCCTTTCTCCTTGCTTTGTAAATATTTTTACCTCCCCTTTTCCCATAACAGACACTTTACTATCAGTTCCTAGTGTGACCTCTGATTTCAAATTCTGATTTAAGGCTGAAAAGAAGGCTATATTCCCTGTCATATGGTTGCTGCAACCTGAGTCTAAAAACCAAATGTCTTCACTATGTGTTTCAGCCATGTTACAAGCTAACAGGACATTTTCTTCACTGTTGTTTTCTCTTGTAACATTTGCATTTTGTCTGCTGTTCATATCATGCTGTTTCTTTCTACAATCACTAGCATAATGTCCATACTTTTTGCAATAATAGCATTGAACATTAGATTTATCATACCTTTGTCCTTGAGCATGATATTGTTCTCTTTGTTGGCTGCTGCCTTGGCCTTGGTTCTGATTTGTATTGCTGCCTCTTCCTTGTGCATTTGCTGGGCTGTTCCTTCCACCTCTGTTCTGGCTTCTGCCTCTTCCTCTTCGGTTTCCTCTTCCTTGACCTCTTCCTCTTCCAAAGGACATCTGGGTCTTGAAGGCTTGCTCTAGGGATGAGTTTTCATTCCTACTCAACCTCTGCTCATGAGTTATCAGTGATGCATGTAGCTCATCAACTGAATATTTTGAGAGATCCTTTGTCTCTTCAATGGTGGTGACTATGGCATCGAACCTTGAGGGTAAGACCCTCAATATTTTCTCCACTATTCTTCTATCTTCAATTGTTTCTCCATGAGTTCTCATTTGTGTGATTACACCAATCACATGAGTGAAGAATGAGTCAATGTTATCTGACTCCTTCATGTTCAAGTTTTCAAAATCCTTTCTCAGCATTTGCAATTTTGCTGTCTTCACTCTCTCCATGCCTTGATAGGCTGTCTTGAGAGTTTGCCATGCTTCATGTGATGTTGTAGCTGCTGCTATCCTTGGGAATAAACTCTGGTCCACTGCTTGATACAACAAGACAATGGCCTTTGCATCCTTCTTCCTATTGAGCTTCAGCTGATCCTTCTCTCCCTGAGTTAATGCATTGAACTCAGTTTCATCTGCTGGTTCCTCAAACCCATATTCTACTAGTTCCCATATATCTTGAGAGATGAACAAAGCTCTCATGGTTATAGACCAGTAGTCATAGTTCTTCCCATTAAAGTGTGGGAGCTGGGTGTTGAACATACCCATGCTTGTGCTTGCCATTCCTTGCATCTTGAACTATGGTTTTAAATCCTTGACTGTGATTTTTTAAAAAAAAACTGACTGTCTTCAGCAATAACAAGAGAAATGCTTTTGGGGAATACCTGAATCCTTCGCTGTCTGAGTCTTCTAACTGCCTGAGAGGTTTTGCTGCAGCAACAACCTTCTCCCTTCAGCTTCTTTGTCTCCTACAAAGAGCCTAAGCCTTGCTCTGATACCACTGTTGGATATTTTTCAATGGAGAAAATACCAAAAACCAAATAAAATTCACCACACAGAGGCAATGCTCTGTTTTACCTCCACAGGATCTTCTTGTGCACAGACAGCTTAATTTTTTTACTGAGGAACAGAGTATTTCACCATAAAAGATTTCTATTCATTAAAACAAAAAAAAATTCACTCTGTCTTCATACAAGAATTTACACTGCTGGAAAATTCCCAATAACTTTTACTGCTGTAAAACCTCCATTCACATTTACTGGTGTAAAACACTTTTACATACTGCTGTAAAAACAAAACTTACAGAGTTACCAAAAAAGGAACACGCACCACCATTTTCTTTATGCACTGCTTGTGCAAAAACCACACATGGTTTTCTTACACTTTTGTTTTACAATACCTGACAAGAGCATTACAATCTGTTCCTTATGATTGTGCATACAACTCTCTGTTCTATTTCGCTGCTGCGAACACACACACATTTTTCTTCCCGTGTGTCATACATAAAAAAATTAACACATAAAAACATGCCTATTAAAACATACAACTAACACACATAAAAAAAACTTTACGTGCCGTAAAAAAACATGAAACGTATACCATATGGGACATATATCCATAATCAAAATTAAAGCCTCCACCTAATATCTACGAAGACACATTAAAGACCATTGATTCCACTACGGCGGTCAACGGAAAAATCATTCACTCCACGCAACAATCGATTTGACATGGGCCCGTGCACCTTCCGGAGATCAACGGCGGAGATTTCGTGCCCAGATCACTTGGCTGATCCAACGAGGTTCGCACACCAACCTCGGGCAAAACAAACGAACTTTACTGTCCGGGGAAAATGGTTTTGGGGGGTTCGTACAAGAGACGCGTGGCGGCAGGTGAGAGTGTTCGGAGGGCTCCAAGGAAAAACAGCCTTTGCCAAAAGGCGGTGCGAACAAGATAGGTGGTTTTGTTTGGTGGTTTTCAGCTGCGTTGAAATTACACATTTAACAGATGCTTTCTCCTTAGTTTTCTACGAGACTCTTTCAGTTTACTTTGAAGACCCATTTTCTCCTTCTATTTTCTCCCTTGCATCAAGCATGCAAGAACACTTTGGTCGGGAATAGTTCGTTTCCCAATATCGAATTCAGTGGCTACAAAACCTACAGGAAGGGAAACCCACTCGCTTCAAGACCTAGATCCACTTTGATCATGACTAGGTTCCAAATAAATAAATAAATAACGCTCCAGAATGTCGGAAATTCAATCTCTTTGGCTGCAACTCTCTGCAACTTGGCACAAACACACCGGTCTTTAGCGCTAGAAAAATTGCAGGGAAGCCTCGTGAACAAGATGAAGACGCCTCTACAACAATTTCATGTGGTCAACCCTCACTTGATAGATGGCTCACAAGCCTCTGATCCCTTGCTTGCAGTAGCTATATCGGTCAAGAGATCGAACCCACAAGGAGTCGGAGCAGGATGAAGAACAAGACAATGTTCACATGGGTAATTCAAAAATACACAAAAAGTTGTTTTTTCAATGACTCATGCGCCTCAACGACAGAAGGTCAAACAACCCAGGCATTATTTTTTCACTCCACAATTTGCACAGTCTAGGCTTCCACATGCTCCGAACTTAGCATATTGGTTGTTCAACTCAGCTCAACCCCACGATGGGTGCCAAGATCAACCCCAACTGCAATTACGTTGCACGATGAATGACAACTGCAATGATAGGAAGCTCCAGCTCTTCAATCACTCAGATAATAACATCAATCACACTGTTATGGATTCAAACCATGCCCAAGCCAGTCAAACACCTCCACGGGCTTCACCAGATTACTAGTCCACTGCAGCTCCAACTATTTATTTTCACACATTCATAGCAACCATGCCCTCTGTTCACAGTAACATCGATCTGGTGGAAGACGCACCTTATTCAACTCACCAGAGTCGGGCCCTTCACTCTTCCATTGCAGAACATGATAATGTCAAACAACTCCATTTGCCGAGCGAGAACAAATCAAGCACAATGAGGCTTCCCCTCTTTTTTGCATTGTCGAGATTCTTTGGACTGTCGCACCTATATATATATTGACGCCAACATACTCCTCTTTCGATCAAACAAACCAACCTCACCTCACTTTTCTCAAAACATCAGGCTGATCGGCTTTCTATGAGCGTTAGGAGGATCACATATCAATTACCATTTGATAATCTGTGTGTTATTTCACCACGGGCCTTCAGGCCTCACCACGGCAATTAAGCCTCTGCCACGACATGGATCTCAACACCACGATCTTCTTCTTAGTTCTCAATCGATGGCACACAATAGACAATACACTTGGCTCTTTCATGATTGCTCCATTCGACTCTCAAGGTAGCACTCCACACTTCACACTCACGCTTGGCTCTCTCCACTGGCTCCACGCACAGGTAGATCAGACAGTGAATAGCTCCACAACTGCTTTCTCAAAAGCAAATCCTGACACAGATCCTCACATGGCACTCGTCCTCCGATGCACGCAATAGCCACACGACACACTCCTCCTCTGGCATTCACACGGCACATAGGCTCGCAACCAACATGCAGGATAACACACGCTTAGACAACACTCAGCAGTCCACAGCTCTTCTGCTCACGTTCCACATAACAATCCAGGCAGCAGATCTCCATGGTAGATGCACCAGTCTGACTGAGCTCCTCGGATATTCCCATGTTGTGTGTAATACCCTTGACGGTTGGGTTTATGACAACCAACCCGCAACAGATCCACTCCAATCCACGTAGACAGCAACAGATCTTTCCAGAATGTAGAACGCAGAAATAAATAAATATACAGCCTTCAGGTTGCTTGTGGCTGCTCACGCCACCGCTGCAATTTGCAGCCTGTTTTCCACTCTGCGCAGCCTCCACAATCACCACTGGAATTTTGATGCACTGCACGAGCTCCTTTGTGTGTCGACGCTCATGCAACCTCCAACATTGGATGATCTCCCGCCTCCGTGGCAATCCGACCTCCTGTAGTTTTCTCCACGGCCTCCGATCACCTCAGTAGCCTCAAACGTATCCACGCCAACGGCCTCCGGCTCTTTCTCGCAGAGGCTCTATTGCCGACAACGGAAAATATCCTCCACGCGGTGAGCTATGGTGTGAGCAGCTTCTGCAAATGTTCGCTTCCTCTACCAAAATCCTGAAACCACAGTGGATTCTATGACAGAATCGGCAGAATTCACTTCCCAGTATATAGAAGAACTAGATTTTCTTTCCCTCGAATGCTTTGCAACAGCCTCCTCATCAATTGATAGTCTAGCAAGACGTCCTCAAACACGCAGCTTAAAACAGTTGGCGCGATTTACCACCACGGACTCGCGAAGGTCTTCGTGACTGTACACCACATATATGCGACTATCGATAAAATGAAAATGTGTGGAAGGGTAACAGTGGGATCGACGCGATTAGCCCTCCAATCCAAGCGACGATTTCGCCTCAGTCGCACCCTTCACTTCACTCAACTTACAGGATCGACAACCCTGAAGCTCTGATACCATGATAAAAACAGAAGAGACAGAATATATAAACTATATATTAACTTGGCTCTCCAGGTGAGATACCTGGAGAGTGTACAAACACTCATACATGCCCTATATTCCATTGAGTCAGATGAGCCTCAAATATATAGGCTTTCACAATATCGGGTGGTTTGAACCACTCCTTATCAAATAGGATCTCAATCCTATTGTAAAGCAACAAACACTTAAACATAGAAAAGCTAACTTTCTCAATTAATGTTAACAAATTGTTTCTCAGAGGTCATGTGAAAGCCGACTTTTGCTCAGAGGTCGAGAGAAGGGTTGATTTGTGGATGGAGAGGTTGATTGAGGTTGAATATGACGAGGCCGATTTGGATAAAGATGTAGATCAAATCACTGTTTCCTGTGTAAAACTTTTGGCTGTGTAAAGCTGATTTTAATGCAGTTTCCTTTTGTGTAGCTGAGTTGTTGACTTGTGTGATTTGGAGCTGTGTGAAACAATGACGAAAGACGAATTTTGTTGATAGGGGAATTTGATAATTGGAATTTGTTGGTAGAACGAATTTGTTGGTTGAGTGGATCTCTTCCTGCTCATAATTGGATAATTGGACAAGATAAAGTGTGGTGTTACGACCACAACCACGCAGAGGTTGGAGCATCGAGAAACTGTGGGACTGTTCAGTGCCACAACTCAAAGAGGTTAGTCTGGGAACTGGTACAAACTGAGCGCAAGAGTGTGTACAACTGCAGATCGGAGGTGGAGGTGTTATTCCATATCCATAATGAGGGGGTCTACGTTGACATTTGTTGAGCATAAGCGCAATAGTTTCTTTGATTTATGTTTAGAGCGTTGAGATCTGAGGTGCACTAGTCCTGTGACATGTTGGAGCTAAGTCTTTTACTGTTTAAAATTGTTACATATTAGAACAACTATATTTACTAATGTGTAAATGTGGTTGATATGCGAGGATATGTATATATGAAGCATGTATACAATTATATTTATCAATGTGATTGATATAAACGGATAGGTATATATGAAGCATATATATAATCACATTTACCAATGTGATTGATATAAGCTGATAGGCTTATATCAACCACATTAATAATTATTATGTGCATTTTTTAAACACCATCTATTTATAATTATTAATAATTATATAAATAATAACAACAATATTCTTATATATTTATATATTTATGATTATTATATTATATATTAAAATAATATTAAGTTATTGTGTAATATATTTAATATTATTTAATTTTAAATTATATAATGTAATTTAAATATTTATTAATAATAATAATAAGCAATAAAAAACTTAATAACAATAATTATTTAATAATAACAATAATACTTTAGTAAATGTGATTGATATACCTATAAGACTTCATTTATATATATATGACACAAAATAATAATAATAATTTATTATTCATTTTTTATAAAATGTAAATAAATAATTATTTATTTTATTAAAAAAGAATTAATTTTTAATATTCTTTTTACAAAAAAAAATACAAATATTTTATTTTATTTTAGTTTAGTTTATAAGTTATAATAATATTTATAATAATAATTTACTAATAATAATTAATTAAATAATTATTGTTAAACAATAAGAATATTATTTAACTAATTATTATTAAATAATAATAATAATATTAATTAATTAAATAAAAATAATAAATTTATTTTTAGATAATAATAATTATTTTTTTTCTCATTGTGATGTTGGACTATGATTTACCATGGTTGGCCATGGTTTATTTTCATATTTAGACAATCTTTGTCACGAAGCGACATTTGAGCATGGTTGACCATGGTTGACCATGGTTGGCTATGATTCACTATGTTTGACCCAAAGCAATAACAAACCATTGTGATTAATACTAAAAACCTAAGAACTATAAACTTAAGGGAATAATATTAAACTCTAGGAATATGAACCCTTAGATCAAAAACCCCAAGGCACTGATATTATAAATGAAAGGGAATAATAAACCCAAGGGATACAAAATATAAACCCAACATATATAAACCCTAACATAAATATTATAAACCCTAAAATAAACATGGTTGATCATGGTTGATTTCCATATAGAGACAATCCTTATCACAATGCAATGTTGGACCATGGTTGACCATGATTGATTTTCATATTGAGACAATATTTGTCAGAACATGACGTTGGACCATGGTTGATTTCCATATCCATATGGTTTGACCATGGTTGAACATGGTTATCTATGATTGACCATGCTTGACCATTATTAATATTATAAATCCAAGGGATTAATATTTTAAACCCAAGGGAATAATAAACCCAAGGGATTAATACTAAAACCCCAAGGGATTATGAACCTAAGGGAATAATATTAAACCCAAGTGACTAGTATTATAAACCTAACGTATATTAACCCTAAGATAAATAATATAAACACTAAAATAAACATGGTTGGACATGGCTCATTTTCATATTGAGACAATCTGTATCACAATGCCAAGTTGGAACATGGTTGATTTTCATATCGAGACAATCTTTGTCACAATGCGACGTTGGACCATGGTTGATCATGGTTGATTTTCATATCGAGATAATCTTCGTCACAATGCGACATTTGACCATGGTTGACGACGATTGGCTATGGTTGACCATGATTGTCCATGATTTTTATATGGAGGTGATTTCTGTCACAATGCGACATCTGACCATGATTGACCATGGTTGGTTATGGTCGACCATGGTTGACCATGATTGATATTATAAACCCAAGTTAATAATAAACCCAAGGGATTTATATTATGAACCCAAGGGAAAAATAAACCCAAGGGGATTAATACTAAAACCCCATGATTGACCATGGTTGACCATGATTGATATTATAAACCTAAGGGAATAATTAGCCCAATGGATTGATATTATAAACCCAAAGGAATAATAAACCCAAGGAATTAATACTAAAACCCCAAGGGATTATGAACCTAAGGGAATAATATAATATTAAACCCAGGGGACTAATATTATAAACCCAAGGTATAAAAGCCCAAAGATAATTATTAAAAATACTAAAATAAACATGGTTGAGCACGATTGATTTTCATATCGAGACAATCCTTGTCACAATGCGACATTGGACCATGGTTGAACATGGTTGATTATGGTTGGCCATTGTTAAATAATATTAAACCCTAGGAATATGAACTCTTAGATCAATAAACCCAAGTTATTGATATTATAAACCCAAGGGAATAAAAAACCTAAGAGATAAAAATTATAAACCCAAGGTATATAAACCCTAACATGAATATTATAAACACTAAAATAAACATGGTTGACCATGATTGATTTCCATATAGAGACAATCCTTTTCACAATGCAACATTGGACCATGGTTGACCATGATTGATTTTCATATCAAGAAAATATTTGTCAAAACGCAACATTGAACCATGGTTGACCATGGTTGATTTCCATATCCATATGGTTTGACCATGGTTGAACATGGTCGGCTATGATTGACCATGGTTGACCATGATTAATATTATAAACCCAATGGATTGATATTATAAACTCAAGGGAATAATAAACCCAAGGGATTAATACTAAAACCCCAAGGGATTATGAACCCGAGAGAATAATATTAAACCGAAGGGACTAATATTATAAAACCAATGTATATAAACCCTAAGATAAATATTATAAACATTAAAATAAACATGATTGACCATGGTTGATTTTCATATTGAGACAATCATTATCACAATGTCATGTTGGACCATGGTTGACCATGGTTGATTTTCATATCAAGACAATTTTTGTCACAATGCGACGTTGGACCATGGTTCATCATGATTGATTTTCATATCGAGACAATCTTTGTCACACTGTGACGTTCGAACATGTTTGACCATGATTGACCATATTTGATTCTATAAAACATGGTTAACCATGATCAACCATGGTTGACCATGGTTGGCCATGATTGTCCATGATTTTTATATGGAGACAATTTTTGTCATAATGCAAGATCTGACCATTATTGACCATGGTTGACCATGGTTGGTTATGGTTGACCATGGTTGAGCATGATTGATATTATAAACCCAAGTTAATAATAAACCCAAGGGATTGATATAATGAACCCATGGTATTAATACTAAAACCCCAAGGGATTATGAATAGAAGGGAATACTATTAAACCCAATGGACTAATATTATAAACCCAAAATTGGTAAACCCTGATATAAATATTACAAACACTAAAGTAAACATGGTTTATTTTCATGGTGAGACAATCGTTGTCACAATGCGACATTTAACCATGGTTGGCCATGGTTGTCTATGGTTCACAATGGTTGACCATGATTGATATTATAAACCTAAGGGAATAATAAACCCACAGGAATGATATTATAAACTCAAAGGAATAATAAACCCAAGGGATTAATACTAAAACCCCAAGGGATTATGAACCCAATGGAATAATATTAAACTCAAGGAACTAATATTATAAAACCAAGGTATAAAAACCCAAATATAAATATTAAAAATACTAAAATAAACATGGTTGAGCACAGTTGATTTTCATATTGAGACTATCCTTATCACAATGCGACGTTGGACATGGTTGGCCATGGTTGAACATGGTTGATTATGGTTGGCCATTTTTGAATAATATTAAACCCTAGGAATATGAACCCTTAGATTAATAAACCCAAGGGAATAATAAACCTAAGGGATAAAAATTATAAACCCAAGGTATATTAACCCTAACATGACTATTATAAACCCTAAAATAAACATGTTTGACCATGGTTGGTCATGGTTGATTTCCATATTATATTAATCCATTGTGATGTTGACATAATCATAAATAGTTTGACTAATATTTAACCCTTAATATTAGGGTTTTATACAACCAAGGGATTATTAATATTATAAATACAAGAGATCAAAAAACCCAAGGCATTAGTATTATAAAAAAAATGATTAATAAACCCAACTGGTGAGCACCAGTATTGTAGCAATAATGCTACAACTCCTGGGGCTTCCTACTTTACTTTTATCAACCCAGTAGTTCGTAACAAACTTGCAAGTGACGGTGTTGTATGCACAAGTACTAGCTCTTACTGCAGGCTGTCACTTGGTCAGTTGGTGCAAATCCACTAGGAGCTTAAGCCAACTTCTATGAATTCTCAGAAGAAGCTTTTAACTGTGATAAAAAAAGCTAACTCTACAGAGGCTATTCTATTTGTAGAAAGAGAAGGAAAACTGAAATGTAACGCAAACCCTAGCAAACCCTAATTTACCCAATAACCCTACTTTTGCAGGAAAAGAGATGAAAACTTATTTTCATTGACCAATTAGAGTTACCCCCCAAAACCTATAACTCCCTCAGAAGAGCCAATATACATACATTATTGGACCTCTTAAATTACAGTCGAGAAGATCTAATGAGAATTGAACACTTCGGGAAGGAATCTGTCGAACAGGTATTGGAAGTTCTACAAAAACTTTTTGCAATTGATCCACTCAGGAATTAGTCTGATGAAATGAGTGCCATTGACTACTGTAAAGGTAAATTTCATTTATTCAAGCTACTTCTAAAAATAAATGAGAAGAAAACATATTTTTGTGCTTTTGAGTGTTTTTATGTGGAATTATTATGCTTGTGATTTATCTGGTTGGGGTTGTGCAGAGGTTCGGAGGCGAAGGAAGATGGATTTGCTTTTGCAGAGGTGGATGGAGGTGTGGAGAGGTCCTAAGAAGCCCCTAGTACCTTTCTGAAGACTTTCATAGCGATTAGACTTCGAAAAATCAGTCACAGGAAATTCTACAGGAGGCTACAGGGGATATACAGGAGGAGGTCGAGAGCTATTTTTGGAGTTTTGAAGGTGGAAAAATGATGGGAAAGAGTAATTGAAGGCTAGATGAAGGTGTTGAGGTGCCTAGAACTTGTCAAGGAAGATCAAGAATGAACATGATGGTTGGATTTGTTCAAATGACGAGAGGAAAGCTTATGGAGAAAAACGCAGAAATTAGGGTAGATTGGCGAAATATTGTGAATGACTTGGGAAATCTATGAGAAGTGAGTTGGTGCTAGCTTTTTTATGGATGTATGGTGAGCTGAGGTGTCCTATAAGATATCTGCACATCTACTTACAAAAATTGATCAAAGAAAGAACTAACTATACTATGAAAACAGAAATTTCTCTAGCTTGACCTAATTTCTGACCTACAAACAGAAAATGCTGAACAATAACCTTTGAACAAAAAAGCATGCAAAGAGATCTATTGGAAAAGAACAAGAAATGATCTAGGCAACTGAATCTAAATCAACATATCAATCTTTCCAAATCAAGTCATCACACTAACAGCTGCATGGAAGAGCAAAACTGTGTTTTTGGTGGCAGCAGTAGTGCCTTGACCTCAAATCATAGTCCCAACAAGGGAAATAGGAGATCAGGGCCTGCTATTGGCATTTTTGAATCTTATTTTGTCACTGTTGTAACCTACTTGAGCAACTGAAACACATAATAGCTATGAAAACCATCAAAAGCAATCTAATCTAACAAAGTAAAATGAATCTATGTAACAGAAATTAACTCATGAACTGAAGCAAAAACATATAAGTACAAAGTAGGAGGTGCTGGGCAACTTGGGTTGGGCCCTAACCCAAGAGCTTTAGCCCTTTGAAAGAGATCAGTGCTAGCTCAAAAACTATTTCATCTTCATTGTCAAAAATAGCAGTCACATTACATAAATTGTTCTAAAAAAGGAACTCGAAAATAAGCTGAACAAGTGCTGCACAAAAGTGCGAAAATTCTACTAATGACTGGCTAAACTACTGAGGCTCAAAACCCCCTTATTTATACAAATGGAGTCCTCCAATAGTCCTCCTAAAATCAAGGAACTCGGCTTCCCAGAACTGGAGATAAACAACAGTCCTTCTTTACTTGCTCGACTGTCCCTTGGATGCATCAATGTGGACCTTTGTGCTCCGAGTTGCTGATGGAGGATTCGAGGAAAGGGGTCATAAATGAAGGAGACACCCCCTACAAATCCTCTTCCCTATTTTCCTCGATTTTTGGCTACCATTTGCTCATAAATCCCTTGACTTTGTCCAAAATTGACCAAAAAATATGCATAAAACACACATTAGACTACATGGCAAAATGACTAACCCAATTCACTCTATTAGCATAAATATATTCAAAAACATGCAATAAACTAATGAGAATGGTGGATTAAGTCGAAATAAGAGGCAAAATGAGCCCATATAATCACCCATTTCTAGGGCTCATCATCACACACCTACTGAATGGGTTGCTCATCCTCTGAGCAACTAATCTAACTCTTCATCCTTGATGGCTCTGACAGATTCCCTAACATCCCATGCCTTTGATGTGATATCTTCCTCTTTATCATGGAAACCTGCCTTTCTATCCACCTCTTCTCACTGTTTCTGTTCTTCCGCCTTGGTCTGTTCTTCTGCCTTCTTTTCAAGTTTTTCAGTCTCTTGGAGCTTTGCCAATGTCTCCTGTAGAGAGGTTTGTGCCTCCTGTAGGACTGTTTTGGAGTCCATTAGTTTGATCCTTTCCTTCAAAGTAGAGGTATTAGGACTTCCTCTTTCGTAAGTGATGGGGTTTTGGAGGGAGATTCCTCCGTGGTTGTAGTAGAGACATCCTCAATGATGATGGGCTCCTTTGAAGGTGGCTAAGGCTTCCCCATCTTGATTTTGGTTCTCTTTCGAGCCTTGAAGTACATAGATGGTTGTCTCTTCCTTCTTCCTTTGGGCTTGGCTGGAGTATTAAGTGCAGGAAGAAGAGTTGTTGCCTCTCTTGCTAGTGTCTCAGGAGACACTTCTTCTTGTTGTGCTTCCTCTTCTTCATCTGTTGTTTTGCCTGTTTCTGCTAGTTTTGTGTCTGCTATCTCTGATTTTATTTTCTCCTCTGCTTGCTTTGTTTCTGCCTTTCCTGTGACAGCCTTTTTCTGCACTGTCTTAGGCTTCTTCTTTTCAGTTCTTGTCCTCTTATTTTTCTCTGCTGTGGTTCTACCCTTTTCTGCTTTTGACTCTGTCTTCTTCTCTGCTTTAGGCTCATCTTTGGTGGTGTCATGTTTCTCCTCTCCTCTCTGGTTTCCTTCTTCTTCTGTGTGGGTTTCCTCTTCTTCATGGATTTCCTTCTCAGCTTCCCCTTTTTGTTCCTCCTCTTCACTTCCAGATGGACTAAGGTCATCAATGAGATTTTTTATATCATCCTCTTTAGTCATGTTCCTAAAAATATCCCAGGCTATGGGGATTGTGTAAGTGTGGAGGGCATCCTCCACTAGCAATTTAATTAGCCCATGGTGGGCCAATTGGTCTGGAACCCCTGCCTTCAATTTGGTGCTAGATTCTATTAAGGATTGGAGGAGAAAATATGGAAGACTAAGTTTTCTGGATGCAGGAAGGTCCATGCCATATCTTAGTTCATGTAACAGTCTGAAATGATACCCATAGACTATTATGTATCTTCCTTCACAGGAGATATATTTCATGATCTGATAACTGACCTCACCCCATGGATAAGGTATACTTGTCCTCCTAATGCCATTCTTATCCTCCATAGGATGTTCATTAGGCTGGAAAAAGGTCTTCTTGGCTACTTGGCCCAGTGGTTTTTCTTCTTTGCTCTAGGGGAGTCCAAGTGGGAGACATTTAATCCTGTTGATGAACTTTGGTGTAAGTTCTATGGTTAGACCCCTGAAACTGACTGTGGCATGGGTTTTTGAGTGAGGTTTTAAAGACAATAAAAATTCCGTTGTGACTACCTCATCACGCCCCTGAAATTTTTCAAAGAAAGGCATCCAATTTTCCCTAGTAAAGAGGGCTACCACTTCTGGATGTTCATGTAGTTTAGTTGAATTTAGAGGCTCCTTTCTCATAAAAACCCCTGTCATGATGTTTAGAGATTGCTGGAATGTTTCAAGTGAGGAGGAATGCAACAAATTTCAAACCTGAAAACAGAGGAACAACTGAGGTTTTCTTTCTGGAACCAGAGAGAGAATTTTTTGTGTTCTTCCTTTCTAACAAAAATAAATTGCAATTTTCCTTCCCTTCAAACTCTGTTCTCAAACTTAATTTACTTCT
This sequence comes from Pinus tabuliformis, assembly GCA_031772625.1. Lineage (NCBI taxonomy): Eukaryota > Viridiplantae > Streptophyta > Pinopsida > Pinales > Pinaceae > Pinus > Pinus tabuliformis. The sequence continues at coordinate 860,691,165 of CM062816.1, forward strand.
CAGTCTATTTGAGAGAAGCAATATCTTTTTAAAAAGAAAGAGAGTATACAGGACAATGTTTTTTCCTTCCACAAAATAAATAGACTACCCAATGAAAATTCACTTTTTTACAGGCTTAATTCTCTAAAGTTGCATCATCTCTTTACACAGGAGAATACCATGGAGGAGAAAGAGATAGTTTTTCAGTGCAAAGAGCAAATGGAGAAACTGTATATATATATTTTTTAAACACAGGCAGACTCTGTTCTCACTTTTCCCTTCTTTTCAACTCAATACTTCACTTCGAATCCCACCACCTTTTGTATATATATGGAAATGCAGAGTGGGTTTTACTGAGCCTACCTTTTTGAGCTTGAATTTTCCATAAAAATCCCGAATTTTCCTCTGTGATGCTGCTCACTGGCCCTCCTGTAGAAGGGCTCCTGTAGGACTGTGTTTCCGCTCCTGTAGAGTCTGATAATGCTCCTGTAGAGCCCGATAAGCGGAAGGGTTCTGAAACTGATGGAGAGCAACTGTTTTGAGGTTCTGGAGGTGGTAGGTAGGTTGCTACAACCGAGAACTCGTCGATACAATTAAAACAAAGGTGGTGGAGGCGGTCGTCTGCAGCATACTTAAGCTTACAGGAGTGTTCTGTGGTGACGAGGTGAGGTGGCAGGAAGGGTACGTTATCCCCACCCGGACTGTTGGTACCTACTTCAATGCCATTATGAAACTTTTGCCACCTACCCGCAATCACTTCCAGCATTCCTGTTATACGCCGCCACTACTTGTTTTGAGTTTTTCTCGAGTTGACTGAACACACGTGTCGAGTGCACCCACTGAGCGCTATTTAAACTAGGCGAGGCACTGTTTGATCTAGACAAGGGTGGCCAGTTAGCTGGCCACCGATCTCATTTAATCACAACCATCTCACTTATCCATACAGTTTTTAAATTATACTCATGCAACAGAGGAACGAGTTTAGTCACTTATCCGTTAGTCGCTACCATGTTGTTGCATGCTTAGACTTTGGCGTTTTGTTCACGGACTGCTGCTAATGGTGCCCGTGGCTTGGCTACCTCATGCTGGTGATCTTTAACCAGGACCGGTTCCTTATGTGTTTTTTCATTTGTGGCTGCACTAACCCTGCCTCTGGAGCTTGATTTTTAAGGGGATCAGCTGTTATAGGAATCCTGCAGGATTTCCTGTAACTACTTCTCCCCCAAAAAATTTTGGCTGAGGCTTGAACAGGGACTGGAGAGATAGTTGAGGAAGCTTTTGTCAGCCAAGGAAAAGCAATTGGTATGCACCAGGTAAGAGATAAGCTAAGGATGCTACTGTTTTATTCTTCATTTTTTTTTAACAAAAGAAACAAGATTTCTGTGTTTTCTTGTGCAGGGAGGAAAGAAGCGAGTGGAAATGCAGTGGCACAGGTATGGAATGGAGAGTTAGGAGGATGAATTATGGCAAGGGGGGTCCACAGGTCTTTTGGACAAGTTTCTAGCCCTCTTATCCTTTTCTGGACTTGATTTCGAGCTCTCTGTGGTTTCTACAAGAGCCTCCTATAGAATGCACAAAGCTTCTTGTAGGATGCATAATTTCCAGAACAAGTGAGACCAGGGACTGGGAAAAGACAATAGCGATGGAGAAATGATCTATCATATGTGTATTTGGCTTGACCATGTTCCTTTTCCTTCTGTGGCCCTCCTGCAATCTGCAATGCATTAAAAAGAAGTTAATTTTTCTGTTCCTGTTTTTTCTTCTTTTTTTCCCTGCTTTTCTTTTTTCTCTCTCTTTTTTTTTAAGAGATAGTTGGGGCACCCCAGGAGGTTTTCACCCTCACTGCCTGCCCTGGGTGCCTCCAAGGGGAGGTTTTCACCCAGGGATCTTTTATTCTCCTCATTTTTCTTTTCTGTTTTTTTTTAGAGTGTGGGTGGAGTGGAGGCAGAGACTTGCTCCACTACCAACACTGTTTTACTCAAATTCTCAAAGAATGTTTGAGGGGCTTCCTATAAATTTTCAACCTATGCCCATTGAGAAGCATGGGGATGGCTTCTTCATCGATGGTCCTGATTAGAACTGAACCATTGTCATTGCACCTTTCTACTGTGCATGGTCCCAACCATCTTGTCCTCAGTTTTCCCTTGAAATATTTATACCTTGAATCATACAGTAGCGCCCAATCTCCTTCCTGAAATTGTTTTTCTTTGAGGTATCTATCATGCCATATTTTCCTTTGAAGCTGGACTACCTCTGAGTGGAGAAGGGCCTACAATATTTGTTCATCCAATCCATTTAGCTGAAGTAACCTTTCCTTTTGTGCATGGCTGAGATCTAGGTCCAACTGAGCTGCCATCCTTAGTGTGTTATATTCAAATTCTATTGACAGCAAAGCCTTCTTCCCATAGACCAGCTCATAGGGTGTGAACCCTGTGGTGGTCTTCCAGGTGGTGTTATAGGCCTAGGTGGCCTCAACCAATCGATCTGCCCAATCTTTTCTACTGCTGCTCACTACCTTGGTCAAAATCCCTTCCAAAGCTCTGTTAGTGACTTCCACCTGTCCATTTGCTTGTGGATGATAAGGGGTGGAAGTTCTGTGCTTAATTTTGTGATGTGTGAGCAGGTCTTCAATCAGATTGGAGGTAAATTGACTCCCTTGATTTGTGACTAATTCTCTTGGATATCAAAACTTGTAGAATATATTCTCTCTCAAAAACTTAGCTACTTTTTCTTCTGTTGCTGCCTTGATCACCTTTGTTTCTGCCCATTTTGTCAGATAATCAGTGCACACAATGATGTAAGATTTCTGCTTTGAAGGAGGATTGACAGGACCCACAAAGTCCATGCCCCACTTCTCAAGTGGCTCGAAAGTCACTTGAGGTTACAGGGGCATCTCATCCCTTGGAGTAAGTTTCCCCATCCTTTGACATCGGTCACATTGGATGATATATTTCCTTACATCTTGATGAAGAGTGGGCCAATAGTAACCCGCTTGCAGGATTTTGAAGGCAGTCCTCTTTACTGCAAAATGGACCCCACAGGGCCCATCATGACAGGTTAGGAGAATGTCAAAAACTTCCTCGTCCTTGACACATCTCCTCAAAACCTGATCTGGGCCAAGTTTGAAGAGACTTCCCCCAATCTAAGTGAATGGGGCACTTTTCCTCACGATCTTTCTCTTCTCTTTTGAGGATAGGTGTGGTGGGAACTGTGCTAAAACTAAGTAATTTTCTATATCAGAAAACCAGGGAGAGAGTACTAAGATAGAAAATAGGTGTTCATCTGGCATTTGATCATCTACCATTTCTTCTTCACCTACAGGTAGATCTATTCTATACAAAAAATTAGCAACAACATTTTCCTTACCCAGCTTATCAACAATGGTTAAATCAAATTGCTGCAATAAAAGAGACCATCTAATAATGCGAGCATTTACATCCAGTTTGTTCATCAAATACCTAATTGTAGTATGATCAGTGTGTACAAATGTTTGATAGCCGGTGATGTAGTGTCTGAACTTATTTAGGGAATAGACTACAACTAGGATCTCCTTTTTAGTTATAGTGTAGTTTAATTATGCGTTTGACAAGTTTTTACTTACAAAATATATGGCATAAGGAAAATTCTCATCAACTTGCCTTAAGGCTTCTCCTATCACTTTGTTCGAGGCATTTGTATGAATGTGGAAAGGTAGGGCCCAATTTGGACCTCTCAAAATTGGGGCAGTCACCAGTTTACTTTTCAAGGTATCCAGAGCCTCTTGACAATTGTCAGTCCATATGAACTCAACATCTTTTCCCAAGAGACCAAACAATGGAGAGGCTACCTTACTGAAATTATTAATGAATCTTCTATAATACCCTGCTAAACCTAGGAAACTTTGAACATCTCTTACCTTTTGAGGAGGTGGGACCCTTTGGATGATGGCAATTTTGTTGGGGTCCACCTGTAATCCTTGCCGAGAGATTGCATGACCTAGCACGGTCCCTTCAGTCAACAGGAACTCACATTTTTCAGGACTGAGGGATAGGTTCATCTCAATACACTTGTCCAAAACTTTTCCCAGGTTAGACAAAGTTTCCTGGAAGTTAGAACCATAAGGGGTAAAGTCATCCATATAGATTTCCACTGCATCATGAACTAGTTCAGCAAATATACTCAATACTGCTCTCTGCAAAGTGGCTGGAGCATTGCACAATCCAAAAGGAAGGACCCGATATGCAAAGGTACCCCAAGAGAAAGTGAAAGTGGTCTTATCTTGGTCTTCCAGGCTGATTTGGATCTGGTTGTACCCACTAAACCCATCTAGGAAGGAGAAGAACTTCTTACCTGCCAGGCCATCTAACACTTAATCTATGAAAGGCAAAGGAAAATGGTCATTCTTGGTGGCCTCGTTTAGTTCCCGATAATTGACGTAGATTCTCCACTTCCCATTTTTCTTTGGCCCTAGCACCAAAGGAGAGACCCATTCTCTGTCAGAGATAGGGTAGATGAATCCTACATCCAGTAACTTTTGCAGTTCTTCTTTGATAATGTCCTTAAGGGTTGGATTCATCCTCCTTTGAGGCTACCTGGCTGGTTTTCAATCTTCCTTAATGCAAATGTGATGAGTACAGACTGAAGGGTGCACTCCCTTCATCTCCTTATAGCTCCAAGCAAAAGCATCCAAGTGGTTTCTCAATAAGCTACACAGTTCTTTCTCCTGAGAGGTGGATAGAGATGAGTTGATCTTCAAGGTTCTTTCTGGGCCGAATTCCACATTCTTAACTTGGAGAGGTTGGATTAGCCACACAGAGATCAACTAATGGATTGGCTTGGGTTTCTTCCACCAGCTCTTCTAATGGCAACACACTGGGGGGCGGATTCTGAATCAAGTTTTCAATAAGATCATCCTTGGTTTGTGCCCCCCCCCCCATGGTAACTTCCATTGCACATAGTGGTGCAGAATAGACTTCATCCTTATCTTCCTCCTCCAACCAGAGAGGTAAATCATGTTCTAACAAAGGTTGGGCAGGAGGATATAGGACTCATTGTTTGGACATATGCCCATTCTTGATTGCCATGTTACCAGCTCGACAATTGATGTAGACATCTGCAGTATCCAACCAAGGTCTTCCCAGGATGAGAGGATACCCAGTGAGCTTTGCCTTTGGTTGGAGAACCAGGAAGTCAGCAGGGTACTCCCAAGAATCGATGGAGACAATTACATCTTCCATAATCCCCTCAGGAGTCATGGTGGAGCGATCTGCTAACTGTAGTACTATTGTGGTCTTTCTCAGGGAGCCCAGAAGGTTGAGCTTGAGCATAGTGTCCTTGGTCATCACATTAATGGTAGCCCCTAGATCAATCAGGGTATGGGGGATTATGGTGCCATTGATGTGGACATCGACTACAGGACTTCCAAGGTCTAGATATTTCAAATAAATTACCTGCCCCAACATCAAGTCGGACAGTTGTCCTATGACGTTAATAGTTGGAGCATCTCTCTTGCGCTTGCCTGGGTGCCTGAAGCACTTCTCCTTGATCATCTTGTTGTATATAGGCACATCCTTTATGGCTTGGAGAATTACTATCTTTACACATAACTATTTCAATTCTCCCAGAAGTTCAGTTTCTTCTGGGGTAGGTTGTGTTGTTCCAGATAATCTCTCAGGAAAGGGTGGAATGGCTTTTGGTTCACTTTCCTCTTTTTCTTCCTCATCCTCCTTAGGGGGAGGTTGGTTATCTAGGAGAGCCTTCCCAGATCGTAGGTTAATCTCCTAATTCTCCACAAAATAGGTCGGGCATGATGTTCCCCACTATATACCTGCTGGGCCTGTCTGTTATTCGGGTTCGGATTTGGTTGAGCAGGTATTTGGGGTTCCCTTGGTGGAGAAGGAGGCAATGGTTGTGGTTGAGTAGGTGGTGGAGGCAAAAGAGTGGGAGGAGAGTTGTACTGGGGCCTCCACCCCTGATGAGGTGCATTCCACTAAGGCTTTGGATGAGCATAAGAGTGAAATGAATGAGTAGTTGGTTGAGCATGGTATTAAGATGGATATGACCAAGGAGGGGGTGTGGACCAAGAAGGATGAGTAGGGGGACCCCAAGAAGGCATGGAAGTGGCTTGATTGGGGTTGTAATATGTCTGGGATGTCCCTTGCATCCCCTGCTGGTAAGGTCTGGGCCCATGTGGCCTCCTTTGGTTCATGAAATAAAGTGGCTCAGTGGCCCCTTCTGCCGCCTAGTATGCAGCTTTAAGTCCGGGCAAGGAAGGGCACTGATTCGTAGAATGTTCTTCTGCACAGACTGAACAAACTTCTATAGAGTTCAATGGACTTTCGTTCCTAGGATGCCTTTTGGTGCACCTAGGACAAAAGATGGCCAAAGCCCTCTCTGCTTCCTCTTGTTTTCTTTTGATATGCAAGGTATCCATTTGCATGGCAAGGGTCTACCTCATCTCGCTTTTGAAATCTTCCAGCAGATTTTCAAATTCACCTCTAAGGGATGAACTGGATGAGGATGTACTGGCTAAGGGTTGACTTCCCCTCCCTCTCTTTCTGGCTGCCCTAGAATGGTTTCTAAACACAGTCTTTATGTCATCATAAGGTAGTTGGTAGATGTCCCCCTAGCCAGCAAATGGAGGGTATCTAGAAGGTCTTTCGGGACCCCTCTGAGCAGGACCAACTTCAGAGGTTCGGGATCAAGTGTGCACCTGGCCCTTTTATAACTGAGCTGAAACCTCTCTTCATAATCTTTCAAGGATTCATCACTTCCCATGGTCATTCGGAAGATTTCTTCTTTGGTATCCTTTGACCTACAGTAGTCCTGGTATTTGTTATTAAAGGCTTGCTGCATCTGAGCCCAAGTTGTAATGTTGTTGCCAGGTAACCCCATGAACCAACGCAATGTTGCATCCTTGAGGGTAGAAGGAAACAATTTCAACTTCTGCTCATCTTCTGCATAGTCATAAGTTCGACAAATAACAATAAATTCAAACAAAAAGGTGTCAAGATCTTCTGTAGTCAACCCATGGAAGTGAGGTAAGGTTTAAGGACTTATGTTCTTCATTTTAGTGTCCCCGTTGGTCTCTCAAATAGGAAAGGTACCCTCTACTCTTTCCCCATTCCTTCTAACGTTTCTGTTTTCAGCCATGGTCTCAGGAGGGATGGTTTCTTGCTCTTCTTCTACTATAGGATATTCTTATATCTCTGGTAGTTCACCTATAGGTTCTTCTGGATCACTGCCACTAAAGAAGAGAGAAGGGTGACTGTGTGATGTGGTGGTGGTGTTGGGTAGGAATTTTCTTGAATTATCTCTGTTCCTATGAGGCATGAAAGGAAATCTCTTTTTGGGTGATTTTTTTATTTTTATTTTTTTTATGCTTGTACCTGCAAAACTGAAATGGATTGAACAACAAATTGCAACTAACTGAAATGAACTTGTTGAAATGAAATTGCAGAATCGAAATGAGAGCAAGGAAATGACTAATCTACTTTTGCTGAAATGGAAATTGTAGAATTGAAATGAATGCAGGAAATGACTAATCTACATTTGCTGAAATAGAAATTGCAGAATTGAAATGAAAGCAGGAAATGACTAATCTACGTTTGTTGAAATGGAAATTGCAGAATTGAAATGAAAGCAGGAAACGACTAATCTACGTTTGTTGAAATGTAAATTACAGAATTGAAATGAAAGCAGGAAATGACTAATCTACGTTTGATGAAATGGAAATTGCAGAATTGAAATGAAAACAAGAAATGCATAATCTACTTTTGCAGAATTGAAATTCCAGAATTGAAATGAAAGCAGGAAATGCCTAATCTACTTTTGCAGAATTGAAATGAAACAGCTACTCTGCTTTTGCTGAAATAAACTACTTAGCAGAATGTTGCAGTAGAAAATAAAAGAAAATAGTAATAAAAAAATACTCTAATGCTTCCCCAGCAACGACGCCAAAAATTGGTGAGCACCAGTATTGCAGCAATAATGCTGCAACTCCTGGGGCTTCCTACTTTACTTTTATCAACCCGGTAGTTCGTAACAAACTTGGAAGTGACGGTGCTGTATGCACAAGTACTAGCTCTTACTGCAGGCTGTCACTTGGTCAGTTGGCACAAGTTCGCTAGGAGCTTAAGCCAACTTCTATGAATTCTCAGAAGAAGCTTTTAATTGTGATGAAAGAAAGCTAACTCTACAGAGGCTATTCTATTTGTAGAAAGAGAAGGAAAACTGAAATGTAACACAAACCCTAGCAAACCCTAATTTACCCACTAACCCTACTTTTGCAGGAAAAGAGATGAAAACTGATGAAATGAGTGCCATTGACTACTGAAAAGGTAAATTGCATTTATTCAAGCTACTTCTAAAAAGAAATGAGAAGAAAACATCTTTTTGTGCTTTTGAGTGTTTTTATGTGGAATTATTATGCTTGTGATTTATCTAGATGGGGTTGTGTAGAGGTTCGGCTGCGAAGGAAGATGGATTTGGCTTTTGTAGAGGTGGAGGGAGGTGTGGAGAGGTCCTAAGAAGCCCCTAGTACCTTTCTGAAGACTTTCATAGCGATCAGACTTCGAAAAATCACTCATAGGAAATTCTACAGGAGGCTGTAGGGGATTTATAGGAGGATCTACAAGAGGAGGCCAAGAGCTATTTTTGGAGTTTTGAAGGTGTAAAAATGATGGGAAAGTGTAACTGAAGGCTAGATGAAGGTTTTGAGGTGCCTAGAACTTGTTAAGGAAGATCAAGAACGAACATGATGGTTGGATTTGTTCAAATGATGAGAGGAAAGCTTATGGAGAAAAATGCAGAAATTAGGGCAGATTGGCGAAATATTGCGAATGACTTGGGAAATCTATGAGAAGTGAGCTAGTTCTGTCTGTTTTATGGATGTATGGTGAGCTTAGGTGTCCTGCAAGAGATCTACACATCTACTTACAAAAATTGATCAAAGAAAGAACTAACTATACTATGAAAACAAAAATTTCTCTAGCTTGACCTAATTTCTGACCTACAAACAGAAAATGTTGAACAGTAACCTTTGAATAGAAAAGAATGCAAAGAGATCTATTGGAAAAAAACAAGAAATGATCTAGGCAACTGAATCTGAATCAACATATCAATCTTTCCAAATCAATTCATCACACTAGCAGCTGCATGGAAGGGAAAAACTATGTTTTTGGTGGCAGCAGTAGTGCCTTGACCTCAAATCATAGTCCCAGCAAGGGAGAAAGGAGACCAGGGCCTGTTTATGGCCTTTTTGAATCTTATTCTGTCACTGTTGTAACCGACTTGAGCAACTGAAACAAAAAACAGCTATGCAAACCATCAAAAACAACCTAATCTAACAAAGTAAAATGAATCTATGTAACATAAATTAACTCATGAACTGAAGCAGAAACATATAAGTAAAAAGTAGGAGTTGTTAGGAAACTTGGGTTGGGCCATAACCCAAGAGCTTCAGCCCTCTGAAAGAGATTAGTGCTGGCTCAAAAATTGTTTCATCTTCATTGTCAAAAATAACAGTCACATTACATAAACTGTTCTCAAAAAAGAACTCGAAAATACGCTGAACAAGTGTTGCACAAAAGTGCGAAAATTCTACTAATGACTGGCTAAACTAATGAGGCTCGAAGCCCCCTTATTTATAAAAATGGAGTCCTCCAACAATCCTCATAAAATCAAGAAACTCGGCTTCCCAGAACTGGAGATAAACAATAGTCCTTCTTTACTTGCTCGGCTATCCCTTGGATGCATCAATGTGGACCTTTGTGCTTTGAGTTGATGATGGAGGATTTGAGGAAAGGGTCATAAATGAAGGAGACACCCCCTACAAATTATCTTCCTTGTTTTCATCAAGTTTTGGCTGCCATTTGCTCATAAATCCCTTAACTTTGTCCAAAATTGACCAAAAAATCTGCATAAAGCACACATTAGACTACATGGCAAAATGACTAACCCAATTCACTCTATTAGCATAAATATATTCAAAAACATGCAATAAACTAATGAGAATGGTGGATTAAGTCGAAATAAGAGGCAAAATGAGCCCATATAATTACCCATTTCTGGGGCTCATCACCAACAAACTAATATTAAAAACCCAAATGATTAGGAAACCTTAGGAATTAATATTTTAAACTCATGGGATTAATAAACTGAAGGGATTAAATGATAAACCAAAGGAATTATTAATATTATAAACTTAAAGAACGAAAAAACCCAAGCATTTAATATTATAAACCCAAGGAATTAGTAAACCGAAGGGAAAAATATTAGAAACATAAGGGATAAAAAAACGTAAGGGATCAATATTAAAAACAAAAGGGATTAATAAAGCCTAGGAATCAATATTTAAACCCAAAGTATTGATAAACCCACATGACTATGAATATTATTAACCCAAGGGATTAGTAAACCCTAGGGATTGTTAATATTATAAACCCAACATGTTAATAAATCGAAGGGATAAACATTGTAAACCTAAGGGATTAATATTAAACATTAGGACTATTTTTTAACCCTTTATATTGGGCATTAATAAACCCAAGGGATTAAATGGTAAACCCAATGAATTATTAATATTATAAACTAAAGAACAAATAAATCCAAGCATTTAATATTATATACCCAAGGAAATGGTAAACCCAAGGGAAATAGTAAACCCAACAGATTAATATTATAAATACAAAGGATTAATAAACCCAAGTGACTAATAAATTTGGGGAATCAATAAACCCAACAAACTAATATAAAACACAGGATAGATTAATAAACCCTAAGAATTAATATTTTAAACTCAAGGGATTAATAAACCCAAGGGCATTTAACATGGTCAACCATGTTTGAATTTCATATCGAGACAATCTTTGTCAGAATGGGACGTTGGACCATGGTTGAATAATATTAAACCCAAGGGACTAATATTACAAAGACAAGGTATATAAACCCTAAGATAAATATTATAAACACTAAAATAAACATAATTGACCATGGTTGATTTTCATATTGACATAATCCGTGTCACAATGTGACGTTGGAACATGGTTGACCATGCTTTACCATGATTGATTTTCAAATAGAGAGAATATTTGTCACAATGCAACATTGCACCATGGTTGACCATGGTTGATTCTCATATTGAGACAATATTTGTCACAATGTGACGTTGGACCATGGTTGACCATGATTGATATTATAAACCCAAGGGAATAACAAACCCTTGGGATTAATACTAAAAACCCAAGGGACTATAAACCTAAGGAAATAGTATTAAACCCTAGGAATGTGAACCCTTATATCAATAAAAACCAAGAGATTGATATTACAAACCCAACGGATAAAAATTACAAACCCAAACTAAAATATTATAAGCCCTAAAATAGGCATTTTCGACCATGGTTGATTTCCATATCAAGACAACCCTTGTCACAATGCAACGTTGGACCATGGTAAACCATGTTTGACCATGATTGATTTTCATATGGAGACAATACTTGTGAGAACGCGACGTTGGACCATGGTTGATTTACATATTGAGATAATATTTGTTGCAATGTAACATTTGACCATGGTAAACCCAAGGGACTATAAACCTAAGGGAATAATATTAAACCCTAGGAATATGAACCCTTAGATCAATAAACCTAAGGGATAAAAATTATAAACCCAAGGTATATGAAGCCTAACATAAATATTATAGACCCAAAATAAACACAGTTGACCATGGTTAACCATGGTTGATTTCCATATTGAGACAATCCTTTTCAGAATGTGATGTTGGACCGTGGTTGACCACGATTGACCATGATTTATTTTCATATCAAGACAATATTTGTAACGCAATGTTGGACCATGGTTTACTATGGTTAATTTCCATATTGAGACAATATTTGTCATAATGCAACATTCAACCATGGTAAACCCAAGGGATTATAAACCTAGGGGAATAATATTAAACCCTAGTTTAATCTTTGATTTCCATTTTGAGACAATACTTCTAATATTATAAACCTAAGGTGTATAAACCCTAAGATAAATATTATAAACACTAAAATAAACATGGTTGACCATGTTTGATTTTCATAGTGAGACAATCCTTATCACAATGTGATGTTGGGCTATGGTTCACCATGGTTGATTTTGATATCATGCCAATCTTTGTCACAATGTGACAACACACCATGGTTGTTTTCATATTGAGACAATCTTTGTCAAATTGCGACGTTCATCAATGGTTGATCATGTTTGATTCTATAAAACATGGTTGAACATGATCAACCATGGTTGACCATGATTGTCCGTGACTTTCCATGATTTTTATATAGAGACATTTTTTGTCACAATGCGACATTCGACCATGGTTGACCATGATTGGCTATGGTTGACTATGGTTGCCTATGGTTGGCCATGGTTGCCTATGGTTGACCATGATTGACCACAATTGATATTATAACCTAAGGGAATAGTAAACCCAAGGGATTGATATTATGAACCCAAGGGAATAATATTAAACCTAAGGGACTAATATTATAAACCCAAGGTATATAAACCCTAAGATAAATATTATAAACAATAAAATAAACATGGTTGATTTTCGTGTTGAGACAATCCTTGTCACAATGCGACGTTTAACCATGGTTGGTTATGGTTGATGACGATGGTTGACCATGATTGATATTATAAACTTAAGTGAATAATAAAACCAAGGGATTTATATTATAAAGCCAAGGGAATAATAAACTCAATGGATTAATACTAAGACCCAAGGGATTATGAACCGAAGGGAAAAATATTGAACTAAGAGGACTAATATTATAAACCCAAGTCTATAAACCCTAATATAAATATTATAAACACTAAAATAAACATGGTTAAGAACGTTTCACTAGATTCAACCATATAAAATTTTATTAATTTATTAATAATTTATATTAATTTGTTAAATAGTATTAATTAATTAATAATTGATTTAAAGTCATTTATCTATAATAATTAATATTAATATATTAATGTAAACATGCCTAAATTAATGTTCAATGTTATCTAATATTTTCAATTATAAATTATTTATAGTTAAATTATAAAAAAATATTGTTATAAAATTGTGTTATCTATCTATAATATTATTAATTATTATATTTTTTGTAATAATATTATTGTTTATTAATATTTAATCATGTTATTGCTTAATACCAAAACGAATATAAATTTATTTAATTTAAATATAAATGTATGCTATTATAATTTACTAATTCAATACATTATAATATAAATATGTTCGTGTATATATATATATATATATATATATATATATATATATATATATATATAACTGTATTTTTCATATTTAAAATAGAGTAATTTTATAATTTTTATTATTTATTTATTTTTTTTATCTATTTTATTTGTTTCATTTTCATGATTTTTTTTTTTTTTTTTTTAATTTAAGAGTGAGATTTCATATAAGAATAACTAATAAAAGCCATTATTGAATAGATTTTATATTAAAATAGTTTATCTATCTAGAATATACCCAAGGAACAAATATTCATGGAACAAATTTGTTATCAACCATTAGAATATATTCATTAATTACATCTCATATAAAAGTAATTAATAAAAGTAATCAAACAATGTATTTTATTAAAAAATATTAAATTTAACTAATATTAAATCTAACAAATTTTCAATGATATTGTATAATATTAAATTTAGCTAATTTGTAATAGTGAAAATTAAGGTTAAGCTAATAATTTCTCTAATGTATCATGCTTCTTAGGATAAAGTAAATTTTGGACAAATTAAATTATGAACCCAAGGGATTGATAAACTCAAGTGATTATGAACTCAAGGGAATAATATTAAACTCAATGGACTAATATTGGGAATAATATTAAACCCAATGGACTAATATTATAAGCCCAAGGTATATAAACCTTAAATTAAATATTATAAACAATAAATAAACATGGTTGATTTTCATGTTGAGACAATCCTTGTCACAATGCGACATTCGACCATGGTTGGCTATGATTGACGATGATGGTTGACCATGATTGATATTATAAACTTAAGGGAATAATAAAACCAAGGGATTTATATTATAAACCCAAGGGAATAATAAACCCAATGGATTAATACTAAAACCCAAGGGATTATGAACTGAAGGGAAAAATATTAAACCAAGAGGACTAATATTATAAACCCAAGTATATAAACCCTAAGATAAATATTATAAACACTAAAATAAACATGGTTAAGCATGTTTCACTAGATTCAACCATGGTTGACCATATAAAATTTTATTAATTTATTAATAATTTATATTAATTTGTTAAATAGTATTAATTAATTAATAATTGATTTAAAGTCATTTATCTATAATAATTAATATTAATATATTAATGTAAACATGCCTAAATTAATGTCCAATGTTATTTAATATTTTCAAGCAGAAATTATTTATAGTTAAATTATAAAAAAATATTGCTATAAAATTGTGTTATCTATCTATAATATTATTAATTATATATATATATATATATATTTAATAATAGTATTGTTTATTAATATTGAATAATGTTATTGCTTAATACTAAAATGAATATAAATTTATTAAAATTTAATATTTTAATATAAATGTATGTTATTATAATTTACTAATTCAATGTATTATAATGTAAATATGTCCATTCATATATATATATATATCTATATAACTGTGTTTTTCACATTTAAAATAGAGTAATTTTATAATTAATTTTTTATCTATTTTATTTGTTTCATTTTCATGATTTTTTTTTTTTAAGAGTGAGATTTCATATAAGAATAACTAATAAAAGCCATCATTAATAGATTTTATATTAAAATAGTCTATCTATCTAGAATATACCCAAGGAAAAAATATTCATGGGATACATTTGTTATCAACCATTAGAAGATATTCATTAATTACGTCTCATATAAAAATAATCAATAAAAGTAATCAAACAATGTATTTTATTAAAAAATATTAAATTTAACTAATATTAAATCTAACAAATTTTAAATAATATTAAACTTAGCCAATTTTTAATAGTGAAAACTAAAGTTAAGCTAATGATTTCTCTAATGTATCATGCTCCTTAGGATAAAGTAAGCTCTGGACAAATTAAATTTAATATTAACCCTAACCATATTTTGGGGCTGTAGTGTTTAGGCCAACAAGTAAAAAATTAACCTTAATGGGGATGCCTTTTCTTTAGTCTGCAGTAGATGTGTGTGCAAGTAGGGGGCTTCAGTATTTTGTTTGCATCTTGATCATTCAGGGCAGGGCATAAAAAGGTGGTTGGAGGATCATGGTTCGAAGCAGAAGCCCACCTCGCTTGTGGGAAGAATCGCCGGGTTATGCGAAAATATTGCGCTGCTTCATTCCATGGGGGTGGAAAAGCTAATTTTCCCAGCGGTGTCAGAGCTTAAGCCAACATTGAAAAATTCATTTGGATTTCAGGAGATAAATTCATTTGAGAGATCAAAGTTGTTAGATCTCAATTTTGTAGGTTTTCCAGACACCATAGTGCTTCAGAAGTTACTTACAGGACATAACCCAAAATAGGAAATAGTTACAGGTATCAACTTATTTGCAAATTCTTCTAATGGATTATGTTTATTATTTATCAACCTATAAACTAACACACTTTCGTGTGCTTGCCCAACCAATAGGAATAATTGCTAGTGAAAATGGTGTTGATGAGCTACGTCTAAGAAAGAGGAATGAAAGTATTGAATTTGAGAAAGGAACTCTTTCTTGGAATACTGCATCTAACATAGGACCATCTTCCACTGGAGTTGCGAAGACCGTGACTCCTATTCAAATTTTACCTTATGATAGTCACAGGTGCTTGGTGTGCCACAAACTGAAGGAGAGAGTTGCGTTGATATCAAAATGGGAAGGTCATTATCAAAAGATCACCAGGTTTCTGGATCAACTTCTGCGTTACATAACCGAAGTGCCAGGTTGCAATGGCCGATTATTTTTATTTTGTAATGTGGGAGGATGCCATTTTTTGGAATTTGTTTTTAATGCTAACGAGAGGGAATTCCAAAAGCTCGAATGCCAAGTTGCTAACAACGACAAAGGATGGAGGACTTTTCATAACTGTACCACCATGTTCTTTATTATTGATTGTTAATGATGATACGTGGCTATTAATTAGTGGTATAGTAAATTTTAATTTTAATTTTGCAGTTTGATTCATTTCCCATATCATTACACTTTTTGTTAATTTAGATAACTGTCAATTAATAAATGGTATAGTAAATTTTTAATCATGTTTTGTAAAAAATTAATTTAAGTATGGTTTAAACATGTGATTTAGATATGCAAGGAAGTTAGTGATGTGAATTGTATCCATTTATTTAATGGCAACGACGAGAATATACTAGCATCTTTAAATTTAGTCCATTCGATCAAAAGTTTTAATTAGTAAAATCATTAAAGTAACCAATTCCAATAGGAGGGATGCCTATCAGCGTAATTAAGGTGGAGCCTAGTGCACCAGCCTTTAATGCACTTTGAAGAAACCGACAGCAAACAAATCGTCTCTGACCTTCCACCAAAGTATGCCTAGTCATTCAAAGTTCGATGATATAAGTCTAGCTTATGGTTGGCTCCTAAGGGAAACATTTGAGTTGTTAAATAGAGTTGTTGGTATTAATACATTTTTGACTATCTGTTTCGTTAAATATAGCTAATTACTCTCACATGAAGAGTTGGATAACTTTGGAGAGTCCGAGTCAAGTTTTGGGTAAAGTTGAATTTAGTGTGTATGTCAAGCTATTTTAGGTGAGTTGCTAGTCGGAAAATACCATCACCAGATTCATTGTAATCATCAAATTTTTTAGTGATCAATAAAAGAACCACAACTTGTGTTATTATGTGAATTATTTGTGTTATTTTGTATCTTACCTCCTCTGTTTTTCCAAAAAATTGATATCAGAGCAAGGTTACAAAGAGCCAAGGAAAGTGGAAAGTGGATCAGCTGTAAATGGAAAAAAATGAGAAATATTTATTTTCTCTCGATTGAGATATGACACATCTTACACTGATATACACGGTGTTATAACGCACGAGGGTTTAGCGAAGAGTCGTGCCACATGTCGTAAACTTACCGCACTTTGCAAGCACGTGGTTTTCCTTTGTCGTTGGTAGCGTTAGAGAATGCTCTAACGCGGGACTTCATCATCGTGAAGAGTGTTAGCACGCCACCCTATTAAACTTCACAATGTGTTAGTGTGAAAAGGCAACAAAAGTTTTAGAAAGGAGTCACGTAGGGTTATTTCTCAAAGTCATGTTAAAGTGGGTTTTTTGAATTAGTGACAACCTTTTTGAAAATGATTGATTTTATGAAATATTTATCAAAGGGCCTGGTTTTTTTTTTAATTTATTAAAGTTTTCAAAAAAAGGTTTTTAAAATGGTTTTTAAAGTACTGGAAAATGTTTTAGTATGGTCCTTTTTAAAAGGTATATGAAAAAGGTTAGGTTTTTTTTGATATAAAGTTAAAAGAAAAGTGTTTTTATAAAATAGAAGAGACTTTTTTTCGAAGATGGTTTTATCTAGTTTTTAATCACAATTTCCAACGTTTACAAGGAATGATTGTGATGTGTGAGGCATTAAGATGGCGACCATGTTGAAGGCGAATGATGTATGGGATTATGTTTAGTTTGGGTTTCCATAACTTAAGAATGAAGTAGAAGAATGAACCCTCACTAATGCAGAGAGGGAACTATGGAAGAAAGACAAAAAGAAAAAATGCACAAGCATTGCAACTTATCCAGCAAGGAGTGGATTGAGAAGTGTTCCAAAAGATTATGATCATGTCTTCAACAAAGCAGCATGGGAGACCTTGGTGACAATCTATAAAGTTATGGCCAAAGTCAATATTGTTAAGTTGCAGAATATTATAAGATATTTTGAGAGTTTGGAGATGAAGGAAACATAGGGCATCGATTCATTCATGAATCAGGTCATGACTATCATAAATTAGTTAAAAATTTATGGTGATGATATTAAAGATCAAACAGTGATTGAGAAGGTCCTCAAATATTTTTCTACCAAATTTGATGTTGTGGTAGTAGCCATAGAAGAAGCCAAGGATTTGGAAACATTGTGAGTTGATGCGTTGATGGGATCGCTTCTATCCCATGAGGTAAGGATAGACGGAAATAAGGGTTCCACTTTAGAAATCACTTTCAAAAGCTCAGTTTCTATTTCAAGAGATAGAGGTCGAGGTAGAGGTAGATCGAGAGGCAGAAGCCGTGGTGGTCAAAGAGATGGTCGAGAAGAGCATGAACATGAAAGTGGAAGCAACAGCAAAAGCTTCAACAATAATCAAAGATTTGACAAATCAAAGGTGAGATGTTATTATTACAATAAATTTTGTCACTATGCCTGTGATTACAGGAAGAGGATAGTTGATTAAGGAAACCAGAGAGCTAATGTTACTATAGATAATACTAACTCCATATTCCTAGCTTTCCATACCATGCATGAGCCTTCTGATAATGTGTGGCTATTAGACAATGGTTGCTGTAACCACATGAAAAGAAACAAGAATTTGGTTGCAAATTTGGATCAATCTGTGAAGATAGAGATAAATTTGGGGATTGAAAAGACTGTGGATGTAGATGGAAAAGGAGTGGTCAACATTATGACCAAGCAAGGGGAGCCGAAGACAATTTCAGAGGTATATTATGTCCCTGGTCTCAAACATAATTTGATAAGTGTTGGTCAATTGATGCAAAAATGATACAAAGTTACTTTTCAAGGAAAAGAGTGTCTTATATATGACAAGCCTCCAAGAAAGCAGCTGATAGAAAAGGTGAAGATGACGAAGAACAAAAGCTTTCCTCTAATTATGAATTATAGTGATCAGATCATTTCTTTTATAGTTGCATGTTCTAATGATTAATGATTGTGGAACTTTTGATTTAGACACTTGCAATTCTTTCGTTTAATATTGTTGCAGCAGAAATAGATGGTTAGAGGATTACCTCCCATCAAATAACCTTCTAATACTTGTGAGCATTGCATCTTGGGAAAGAAACACTGTGAAAGTTTTCTAAAGGGAGTTGCATACAGAGAAAAGCAGCCTCTTGAGCTAGTACATACAAACTTCTGTGGACCTATGAGGACACAGTTGATTGGTGGAAGTTGTTACTTCCTCACTTTCATTTATGATTCTAGCATAAATACTTGGGTTTAATTCCTGAAGCAAAAATCTAATTTGTTTGCAAAGTTCAAAGCATTCAAAGCCTTAGCAGAGAACCAAAGTGATCAACAGATCAAGGTATTGAGGTCAAATCATGGTGGAGAATGTGATTCTGAGGCATTCCATGATTACTGCAAACAACATGGAATCAGAAGACAATTTGCAACTAGATACACACAGCAGTATAATGGTGTAGTAGATAGAAAGAACAAGACAATTATGAACATGGCAAGGAGCATGTTGCAAGGAAAAAACTTGTTTAATGAGTATTGGGCATAAGTAGTTGCATATGTTGTTTATGTAATAAACATATCCCCTACAAAGAAGACATGGACATGGACATTCACATACACATGGAAAATTGAGGCAAAACCAACAATACATAAGAGTTATTTTAATATATGATCTTTGAGTATGACATGACTACTAGGATTCATTGAATCATTGGGATCGAGACACTTTACATTAATATTGTTGGAACTAAAAAAATATTTTACAATCAGGACTGGACCATTGACCAAGGAATGTAATTCTTCTAAATGTTGGTGATGAAGCTTAATTTCCTCATGTTTATGTAGTTTTTCTCTAGCCTCTAGCCAAAGGTCAATAACTATGGAGGAAGAGGCATGATGTTAATTTTGTTGCATTCTTAACTTTATGAATTCCACTTGTAAGACATCTAGATGATCATTGGGTTGAATCACTGCCTTGTGGTGTTTTTTGGTCATTATTGTGCAGATGAAGAGACTAATTTTGATGTCACTGTGCATCTAAATGTAATAACCTTCAGGCCAATTCAATACACTCATAAATGGGTCTTGCACCCCAATAGAGTTTGAAAACAAATAGTCACTTTGAATCCAATTATAGAGTATCATACAAAGCATCACGGGTTTAGTGCAGCTCGTCGTCAGAACAGTGGCGATCCACATATTTCAGAAGGGGGATTCCTCCTCCCAAAGATACAAAACAACAAAGGAGTTCCCACATAATTCAAATTGAGAAATGGATGTAACAACAACCCAGTTGTAACACTCCCTCCTGCCAGGTCCACCCAAGCAACCGTCCAGTTGGGGTAAACATACGAGGAGAGAGGCTAATATAAGGGATTCAACTTCCTTGGTGACCTTAAGGAAATGGAACCAACGAAACATATCAAACAAACCCATCTACATTAGTAACAACACCCTCAGGTGACATGTCAGCCACTCAAACATCCTGTCCCTGAGTCCCACTGATGATTTAAGCCTTTTAACCCCTGGTCGCTCTCATGTTATAGGCAATACAACAACCAAAAGCCAAAGTCGCTCTCATAGGCCTCCGTGTCAGTGTCCTTGGTGATCCAAATGGATCCTATAACACTCTCTAAGTTTTCATGAACTCTTTAAAAATCATGCCAAAGATTCAAAGTCTTATAGATCAAGCTATTGGAGGGAATCCTCAGATAGTTGCAATGGCGATCAGCGCGGATCCACGAGGGCCATCGATCTAGCGTGCAGAGCGACAGACCATGGTAACGCATGCTGACACCAACTAGCAAATGCAGGGTCAAATTTAAGCAACGGAGGTAGTTTTCGATATGCGATTCGCAAGGAAAACCTCTCAGTGAAGAGAAGCCCTGAGCACCCAGACCCGAAATAATTTGGAAAATATTGTTTCAGTTCCATAGGAGCGGGATTCCACAAAGCTGGCAAGATATTGGACGACTTTGAGTGATAAGCGGTTTTAACCAAGTTCTGCTCGATGCCATACAACGATTGCCACGCGCCCCGGTGGAAGAGAGAGAGAACTGCTCACATCGGACGAGTAAAAATTATGCTACTCAACCGCCTGATATGAACGACAACCGTAGGATTTGGGGCCCCCAAATCAAAGGCGGAGACATGTTCCGATGGATGACCGGATTTGAAAAGATTATAAAGCAAGACCACATAGGATTTGAAGTTCAATATGGATGATGCATTGGCAGAAGGTCGTGTTTCATGGGCATTCTTGGAGTTAACGGAAAAAATGACCGTTTCAAATATGTCCAAGAGAACTGAAACTCATCTGTTATGAAATAGGTGGCCGCCTCCTTGTGAGGCGTTATACTGTGACTGACTACACAAGACAGGGGGATTCAAACGGACAAAGGCAGGGGAACCGGAAAGCGAGAAGCGGAAACGAATAGTCAGGATGTAGATTGGCTTTAAAGCCACAAAATAACATAATAGAGAGGCGAAGTAGTAGGTAGTAAGCCGAAAGCAGAGAGAAGAAGAAAGTTAGGAGCTGACTTGAAGAAGAAAAGGCAACGCTGAGCCAAAGTTAAAGATAGAGGCAGAGAGAGTCAGAGAGTCTGTGTACTCTAGAGAAGGCTTGAGAGGGTCAAGCGAACTCCTCTGCACACCTGTCATGTATTGAGTCTCAGATTGGGCTCATACTATTGTAATCAATATAAACCGAGAGTTAGTGAGGAGAGTCTGTGTACTCAAGAGAGAGACTTTGGGGATCCCAGTATAGTCTTACTGATTTTTATCTATTGTGTGAGACTCAAATTGAGCTCACTGTTGTAAAAGCTCTGCTATGAAGACATAATAGAGATGCCACCACTGAGGGCTGGACCAGGAGACGTAGCCCAAGAGTATTGGATGAACTCGTTATTACACTTGTTGTGTTTACATGTGTTGCCTATTATGTTTTATTTTACTGCTTCATTGCCTGTGTAATTCACAATCTTATCGATCAATTGCACAAAATAACATAGGCACATCCATGCACATGAGTTTGTAATACCTTATTAATTCTCTTAGATCAATTTCATATCAAGTGGTATTGGAGCTTTAGGTTGCTAAGGTTAGACAAGCTTGTGCTAGGTTTTTTTTTTTGTTGAATGTTAACTAGGACAAGGCTCAAATTAGGAGAAGGAGAGTTGGTTGAAGCTAACCCAGAAATTGGAAGAGTCTATTCTTAGAAGAGAATGGCAGAAGAAACTCCACGAGAGTCATAAGCCCAATTTATGGAAAGCTTTATGACCATGAGAGCCATGGTAGAAGAGATGTAAAGAGAATTTAAGAAAGGTAGAGGTGAAGATTCTTTAACCTCCAAACAAGATAGAGGATCAGAAGAACCTCTTCTGGTTGCCCACCCAGAAGGCAAAGAAAAGGAAGAAAAGCCCTCTCCGCCATCTCCCCCATCATCACCTCATCATCTTCATCATCTTCTTCACATAAATAAAGCCCTGAAAAGAAAAAGAAGCAACCTTCTTTGTTTAAATTAAATGTGAAGTTTGATTTGCTGGTTTATGATGGAGAATTAAATGCAAAAAAGCTAGATAATTGTATTAGATAGATTGATGTATATTGCAGAGTGCAAAACATTGATTCGGAAAGGAGAAAGATTCAGCTGGCTAGCCTACGCCGTGGAGGAACTACCCTAGTGTGGTGGGAAGGTAGGACACAAGATGATTTGAAGAAGCATGGTAAAATTATTTCTACTTGGAATGAATTTGTTTCTGCCATTAAAAAACAATTCTATCCACTAGCTTATATGCAGCAAGCTATGATGAGTTGGCAAACTCTTCACAAATTAAAAGGGCAAAGTGTACAAAGCTACACCGAAGAATTTAGAAAAAGAGCTCTGATTCTAGGCATTTCTTTAGACTCACTTGAAACTCTGCTGAAGTATATAGGTGGTCTACACAACTATTTAAAGCACACCATTCTCATGTTTAATCCTACTAGCATAGATGAGGTATCTGTTCAGGCTACACATCTAGAGGCTAGAGGCAAGAATGTGAACCCAGAGATTGGGGGATCATCAAAACCCACTGCAAGCAAGAACAAGGAAAAGAGAAAGCAGAAATGGAAAGAGAGGAAGACAAATGCAGTACAAAAGATCAAACCTTCGTGCACTCACTGAAAGAAGGATGGGCATGATGATGAACACTACTATATTTTTTATCCTGAGCTGAAACCCAATAAGTTCGGTGGCAAAAAGGAGAAGATTGCTGCAACTATTCAGAAGGATTTGGGGTCATACTCAGGGGATGAAACAACAATCAAAGCCACAGGTATAAAAGGTAAAAATTCTAAAGCATCTACTAGTAATTCTGCACAATCTATTGATAATGAAGAAAATGAGAGGAAAAGACATGACCTTTTTCATATTAGAGTTATTTCCAAGCATCAAAAGATTGATACTTTGTTTGATAGTGGTTCACAAGTAAACTTAATTTTTGAAGAAATTGTAAAGAAACTGGGATTACTAACCACACCTCACAAGAAATCATATTCGTTGGGTTGGTTATGTGATAAAACAAAGCTACAAGTGACTAGACAATGTAAACTTTGGTTTGCCATTGGTTCATCATTTGTAGATGAGGTTGAGTTAGATGTAATTCCCTTGGATATATGTGGAATTGTTTTGGGAAGTCCTTACTTGTATGATAGAAAAGCAATTTTCTATAGAGCTGAAAAGAAGTATCAACTTGTTAAAGATGGAATTGAATATATTGTAAGAGCTCATAAACTCAAGAATAATTATACTCTCATAAACTCAGGGCAAATGAAAAGAATTGTAAATTCATGCAAGCAATTTTTACTGATCGTTGTAAAGGAAAGGAACCCTGATAAAACCTGTATATTTGAAGACTGTGATGTTAAACAGAAAGCTGATTTAGAAAAAGTTGTTTCAGAATATGATATACTATTTCAAGAACCTAAAGGTCTGCCACCCAAAAAGGAAATAGTACATGATATTAATTTGTAGAAATATTCTCCATTGCCTAACATCGGAATGTATAGGTTATCTGCTTTAGAGAATGTAGAAATCAAGAAGCAGGTACGAAGCTGCTCGAGAAAGGGTTCATAAGACCTAGCACATCACCATGTGGGTCTCCAATTGTCTTGATGAGAAAGGAAGATGGCTCATGGAGAATGTGCATTGATTACCAAGCACTGAATAAGATAACGATAAAAAATCGTTATCCCCTTCCTCGCATAGATGATCTATTAGATCAGTTGAAAGAAGCTGTTTACTTTTCCAAGTTGGACTTGCATAGTGGCTACCATCAGGTTAGAGTTGTAGAGCAAGATGCATGGAAGACTACTTTCAAAACAAAGAAAGGACTATATCAGTGGTTAGTTATGCCTTTTGGCTTAACTAATGCTCCTGCCACTTTCATGAGAGTAATGAATGATGTACTTAGGCCTTTTATTAATGATTTTGTCATTGTATATCTAGATGACATTCTTGTATTTAGTAAAACATGGGAAGAACATTTGAAGCATGTAAAGAAGACTCTAGATGTTTTGAAAACAGAAAATATTTATGTTAAGCTATTAAAATATGAATTTGGCAAAACATATTTGAATTATTTGGGTCATATTGTAGGGGGTGGTGAATTGAAGATAGATCCCTCTAAGGTTGCAGTCATTGTAAACTGGCCTAAACCCAAATATGCTACAGAAGTTAGAAGCTTACTAGGAGTAGAACAATATTGGAGAAAGTTTATTGTTAACTTTTCCTTGATTACAACTCCCTTACATGCTTTAACAGGATTGAAAAAGGTGTTTCAGTGGGGAGGAAAACACCAGAAAGCCTTCGACACCTTGAAAGAAAAGATTAGTACAACACCAGTACTAGCATTGCCAGATTGAAACAGATGCTAGTGACTATTCCATGGGAGCATTGTTGATGCAGCACGATAAACCCATATGTTATCATTCTGAGACATTTAATTCTGTAATAGTTAATTATCCCACATATGATAAAGTATTGTATGCATTAGTATAGAGTTTGAAAAAGTGGAAACATTATCTAATGGGCAAAGAGACAATTATACACATTGATCATCAATCACTTCAATATTTACACTCACAAACTAAGTTGCAACAATCAAGACACTATAGGTGGATGGGTTTTCTACAACAGTTTCATCTTGTCACCAGATATAAGAAAGGCATACACAATAAATTTGTAGATATGTTGTCTAGACAAATCATAAATGCATCTACTATACTTAAGCATAACTCAGTGTTGCATGAAAGCTACATTGAACAATATGCTCAAGATATAGATTTTAAAGATGTATATGCAACTTTGAGTAATGGAAAACAAGTAGAAGAATTGGATTATCATATTAAGGACCAACTCTTGTATCATTTGGGAAAGCTATGCATTCCTCAAACTGAAAGAGTAAAGATAATTCGAGAAGCACACAGTTCTCTAATATCAGGTCACTTTGGTGTAAGTAAAACAGTTGCATAGTTGCAAAGATTTTGTTATTGGCCAAAAACAAATGAAACAGTTTCTAGATATGTAAGAGGGTGTACCATGTGTGCTAAAAGCAAGCCCATCAATAGAAAACTAGGCTTGTACACTCCACTACCAGTTCCTCCTCATCCTTGGGAAATTGTTTCCATGGACTTTGTTGGGGGACTGCCTAAATCTAGAAAACGTCATGACTATTTATATGTTATTGTGGATAGGTTCAACAAATTGTGTATTTTAATACCCTGTAACAAACTGATTACAACTGAACAAACAATAAAGTTGTTCTTTCAGCATGTATGGGTTCATTTTGGATTACTCACTTCCATTGTATCTGATTGAGATTCCCGATTTGTTGGGAAATTTTGGTCGAGTTTGTGGGAATTGATGGACACCAGACTGAAGAAGAGCACAACTTTTCATCCACAAACGAATGGCAAAACAAAGGTGGTCAATAGGACAATGATCTAGTTGCTCAGGGGCTATTGCAAAAAAGCATCCCAAGTCTTGGGATGAACATTTATGTTATGTGCAACATGCTTACAATCGTGCTAAGCATTCTTCTACACATAGATCTCCTTTTTAGACCTATTTTGGTTTCATACCAAGGTCTCCCTTGATTTTATCTTTAGTAAAGACATAACGGTTGATGGAAATAGTGACGTGGACAAAGCAACCAAATTCATTGAACAAATCCAAGAAATTCACCAAGTAGTGCAGGAACAGCTGGAAAAGAGCCAAGCCAAGTATAAGGCAAGCCATGATAAGCATCAGATTGAGCATGGTTTCCAAGTTGGTGATTAAGTCTGGCTGTATATCAGCAAAGACAGAATGCAAGGTGAAGGTAAGAAGTTGAAGCCAATAAGGTATGGACCTTTCAAGATACTTGAGAAAATCGATGAGAATGCTTTTCGCCTTGATTTTCTAGCTTAGATGCACATATATTCAATAGTTAATGCAGAAAGCTTGAGACTGTTTGAACCTTCATTGATTGAAGATCCCAAAGAGCAGAGTCAATTTCCTTCTATTGATGATCTGTTGCCTGAATATCTCAATGAATTGCAGGAAGATACAGTTCTGGACAAGAAGGTGAGAACTACGCGTAGAGGGGATGTTGAGTACCTCAGGATTGGACTCAAAGGTTCAAAACCAAGCAGTGCAAGATGGATAGAAATTGGGCAAGTGAGGAATCTATATCCTCACTTGATTGATGCTTAAAAACCAACTTTTGGTGGTCCAAAATCTTTTTCAGTGGGAAGGCGTGATCCAAATGGATCCTAGAAAACTCTCTAAGTTTTCATGAACCCTTTAAAAATCATGCCAAATATTCAAATTCTTATAAAGATCAAGATATCGTAGGGAATCCTCAAACAGTTGCAACAACGATCAGCGCGGATCAATGCGGGCCATCCATTTAGCACGTAGAGTGGCGGACCATGGTAATGCGCGCTGACACCAACCAGGAAATGCAGGGTAAAATTTAAGCAACGGAGGTAGTTTCCAATATGCAATTAATGATAAGTCACTAATCGCATATCGCAGGGAAAACCTATCAGCAAAGAGAAGCCTCGAGCAGCTGGACCCGAAATAATTATAAAATGCGGAAAATATTGTTTCGGTTCCGTTGGAGCGAGATTTCACAAAACTGACAGGATATCAGACAGGCTTCAAGCCGTAAGTGGTTTCGACTGAGTTTCGCCCGATGCCATACAATGATTGCCACATGTCCCGACGAAAGAGAGAGATATCTGCTCACATCGAACAAGTAAACATTATGCTACTCAGCCACCTGATATGAACGACAACCATAGGATCTGGGGCCCCCAGAGCAACGACGAAAACACGTTCCGAAGGATGACTGGATTTGACAAGATTATAAAGCAAGATCACATAGGATTTGAAGTCTGATATGGACGATGCATTGGCAGAAGGTCGTGTTTCATGGCCATTCTTGGAGTTAACAGAAAAAATGGCCGTTTCAAATATGTCCAAGAGAACTGACACTCATCCGTTATGAAATAGGTGGCCACCTCCCTGTGAAGCGTTATACAGTGACTGATAACATAGGACAGGGGGATTCAAACAGATAGAGGCAGGGGAACCGGGAAGCCGGGAAGTGGAAACGAACAATCAGGAAGCAGATTGGCTTTAAAGCCACAAACTGACATAATAGAGAGGCGAAACAATAGGCAGTAAGTCGAAAGCAGAGAGAAGAAGAAAGTTAGGAGCTGACCTGAAGAAGAAAAGGCAGCACCGAGATGGAGTTAAAGACAGAGACAGAGAGAGTCAGAGAGTCTATGTACTCCAGAGGAGGCTTGAGAGGGTCAAGTGAACTCCTCTGCACGCCTATCATGTATTGAGTCTCAGATTGGGCTCATACTATTGTAATCAACAGAGACTGAGAGTCAGTGAGGAGAGTCTGTGTACTCAAGAGAGAGACTTGGGGGATCCAAGTACGGTCTTACTGATTTATATCTGTTGTGTGAGACTCAAATTGAGCTCACTGTTGTAAAAACTCTACTATGAAGACATAATAGAGAGGCCACCACTAAAGGCTAGACCAGGAGACATAGCCCAGGAGTATTGGGTGAACTCCTTATTAAACTTGTTGTGTTTACATGTGTTTCCTATTATGTTTTCTTTTACTGCTTCATTGCTTGTGTATTTCACAATATTATCGATCCGTTACACAAAATAACATAGGCACATCCATGCACATGAGTCTGTAATACCTTATTAATTGTCTTAGATCAATTTTAGATCACTTGGACATTTTCTAGTAGACCTCTGTCCCCGAATGTCGAGCCACTTTTCTAGCCTAAAATCTCGTCCTCTGCCCAGAACCTATTATAACCTTCAAAATCCATCAAAGAAATGATGATAGTATAAAAAAATCAAAAATCAACCTCAGGAATAGGCCTGAGAATCCCCAACTGGGACTAACATTCCGTCAAACACTTGGCATCAGTGTAACCTACAGGTCTAGGATACAAGATAGAGCGTAAATGACTGAAAGAACTTATGAAACATAACCAAAAGGATCACCTACTTCTCCATTGAAATATGATAATGTCAATTAGGTCTTGCATCCATCCTTTTAACAATTACAAGTAAATACATGAAATAACCATGACATGAATGAGTCATTTAGCCATTCTTATAACCAGCATAAAACCATATAACTATTAGACATGTGACATCCATTAAGTTGACATATAAACCAGTGCAAAAGTAATAGAACTTAGCTTTTATTAATCATAGGCAAATGCGACCAAGTTCGGGACTTTCACGTACCACTCGACCATAGGCATGGCTGAACTAAATCTCTATTTCAGCCAGTCACCCTCATGCCATATTCCAAGCATGAATGTGGGACATCATAGAACAACCAATCCAAGAAAAACCAAAGAGTTTAAACCACCTCCACCCTCATCAATCCGTGATCACACCAAAACCGGTGCTCCGATCACAACCGAACTGAACTTGGAATGCCATCCAGCATCCATCACTATCCTTGAGGAATTTCTCGTCTCCTTATCTCTCAGGCTTTACTGCAATCCAATCCTGGATCACTAGGCCCTAAATCGAGACCAATCTCTCAGGATTTATCACATCCAAACCTAGATCACTAGGCACTAAACTAAGACTCCTCCCTTAGGCTTTACCGTGTATCCCGCAAAAATTGGTTAATGGATTCCTAGGCCTTTGGGAATGAAACTTGAGATCACCTTTGCCCCAGATTCCAAAATCCATCTGGCAAACCAAAGCTCAAAAATGAGATAAAAATCCCAACATACCATGGCATCCTGAAAAAGGCAAGGCTAGGTTGAAGACCATTGTCATAACCCTGCAAAACCATGCCACCGACAGTAAGAGAACCATACACCAACATGAAAAGCCATGCATGTACAAACCAGCTAGGAAATCACACATGAAAAAGGTTACCTACAAGTATTCCTGTTGAATTTTCTTGATCCTGCTCTTCTTCCTTGATCCTTGCTTTCCTTCCTTTCCCTTTTCTTTCTTGTCATTCCTTCCTCCAAAACTAGAGTGCTCCAAGAAAATTCTAAGTGGCCAAGAGTGAGAGAGAGAGAGAGAATAATGAGAGAGCTCCAACCTTGAACTGAAAAAAGGTTACCAACTGATCCTCATAAGCCTTTTTATGAATGAGGCCTCTAATTTCTTCATTTTCCATTATTTCTTTCAATTTCCTCCTCACATGCAACCTATGACCTTTTACCTTCCTTTTCTACTATTTTCCTTTATTTTCATAAATAAATGTGCCAAAAATGTCTTTTTTCCTTATAATTCCTTTGCTAATTTTCCTTATCCAAAACGCACATCCAGTGATTCCCACAAGGATATGCCCAACATTCAGCTTGGAATAAGTGTCCCTTAACTGTGGTCTTATTTTTCCTTTATTAACTTTTATTACATGGAATTTTCACCGAGGTTGTTACAGAACCCTCCCCCTTGGGGAACACCATCCTTGGTGTTAAAACACACCATGACATCAACAAAACTGTTGAAAAGCAAACATACTTCCCATGGAGCTTTATAACTTAGCTCATTGCAGTATTTACAATGAAAGACCTGTTCAAAAGCAAAACATGATGACAACATGACAATATAACAACCATAACAACACGACACCCATACCTCTTATTGGAGCTTTTTAAATTTGGTCGTGGCGGTATTTACATCCGTATACATATACCAAAACATCAGCAAAACATATTCCAAACATATACCAACATCAACCCAAAACTGCTTTGCCTTACAACCGGAAAACAATGAAGGCAAGGCTCGCATATGATCTGACATCTTCCTTGTAGCTTCTTTAGGACCAAATTTCTTCCACTACACTTTAACTTGCTCTATGTCTCTGTTCCTAAGCATGAGATGTTTCCGCTCCAATATGCACTGGGGCTCCAACTAGAACTCTCCTTGCTCCACCTACAATACAGACCAATCAATAACATGATCAACACCCTTTATGTACTTATTAAGCAATGAAATATGGAAACATCATGGACCTTCATTGTTGGAGGCAGTGCAAGTCAATATCCCACTAGTACAATCCTATGAAGGATCTTGAAAGGCCCGCAATATCGTGGTGCCAAATTAGCACATGAACCAATCCTCAAAGAGCTTTTCTTGGGCTTGATGCACAAATACACATGCTCCCCAACCTGAAACTCCTTGAACACCCTATGTTGATCTGCATAATTCTTCTATCTATCTTGTGATTCCTTTAGATTCTTCTTTAAAACCTTCATTTCCTGCTCCATGTCTACCAACATGTCTGGTCCAATAAGTACCTTGTTCACTGGATCACTCCAGCTGATGGGAGTGTTACAACTCCACCCATACAATGCCTCGAAAGGACTCAACCTCAATGACTCCTCATAACGATTGTTGTGTGCGAACTAAACCAATGGAACATACTCCTCCCATTTCTTCTGCTGGTGCATCATGTACATCCTCAAAATATTCTCCAAGATCCTATTGACCCTCTTTGTCTGTACATCTATCTGTGGATGATAGGTTGTACTGAAGGCCAACTCTGTACTCAAACCTGCAAGTAGCTCCTTCCAAAACTTAGAAGTGAACTTCACATCCCTGTCCGACACAATCTTCTTTGGAACACCATGTAGTCTCAGTATCTCTCTGATGAACACCTGTGCTAGCTCACTGGTTGAATATGTGGTCTTTACTGGAATGAAGTGAGCTACTTTGCTCAACCTGTCAACCACAACCATAATAGAGTCATGCTGCCTCACTGTCCTCAGAATAGCTGTGATGAAATCCATGGAAGTGACCTCCCATTTCCATTTCGGAATCACTATAGGTTGTAGTAACCAATTGGGTGCTTACATTCTTCCTTGACTTGTTGATAATCTAAACATCTAGCCACAAACTCTGCAACATCCTTCTTTAGATTCGGCCAATAGTAGAACTTCTTTACCACCATCAATGTCTTCAAATATCCTAGATGACCTGAGTATGGCTTGGCGTGAAACTCCCTCAAGATAATCTTGAGCTCACTGTAATCCGGTACATAGATCCTGTCTCTAAATCTCATCAAACCATTTGCCGTGAGGTAATAGTCTGCATCCCGATCACCTGTACCTATACCTATACCTATACCTATGCTTTGTTGTAACGTGTGCATAATCTCCATGTATTTGTCACCTCGATGTCCTGCCTGCAAGATCCTATCCTGTAACTATATCCCATAATAGCTCATAACTGCTATGTGATTTACATGTACCTTCCTGCTAAGAGCATCTGTAACCCAGTTCTACATCCCTTTGATGTATCTGATCTCCAAGTTGAACTCACTAAGGGTAGCTAACCATATATCTTTCTTGGCATTTAGATTCAGTTGGTCAAACAAATACCTCAACCCACTGTGATCACTCATCAATGTAAACCTCCGGCCAAGAAGATAGTGTCTGCACATCTTCAATGCATGTATAATCATTGAGAGTATCATCTTTCTTGTTCACAACCAACACTAGTGTACCCCAAGGCGATACACTTGGCCTAATGTACCCCTTGTCCAACATTTCCTTTAGATGCAACTTTAACTAAACAAAATTAGGTGTGCTCGTCCTGTAAGGTGCTTTTGATGTTGGAGCTATCCCTGGCTCCAACTCAGTAGAAAATTTTACCTTGCTATGAGGTGGCAACTCTATAATGTCCTCGGGAAATACATCTTGAAACTACTGTAAAATTAGGTACTTTCTTAACACATCAACATCATCAACCTCCTTATCCTTGTCACTAGAAATGTGTACAGTAAACATCACACACCCTTTTCTACAACTACTCTTAGCTTGCGTAGCAGTAACCATCCTCATTGATGTAGGCTTCTTCTTCCCTTGCAAGGTCCTCTTTTCTCCACCATCATCCACACACTCAATGGCCTTGTCAAAGCAATCCACTTTGGTTCTATGAAGGTATATTCAATCCATGCCAAAAATCATATTATATGATCTGAATGGAAGTACATTCAAATGTTTTTTTGTTGGCATACTATTTAACTCAAATACACAAGCTATCACCTAATGGTGAACTCTCTTCTTTGTACCTATAGCCAATTGTACCAGCCAAGATTTTGCATGCACTTCTTCTCTCAAACCACACTTATCCACCAGGTCAGGATTAATATAACTATAGTTAGATCCAGGATCAATCAACATAGAAACAACTTTATCACAAAGCTTACTGTCCATCTCAATGATGGATGCCTGATGATCTGCCTGCTTGTTGTCAACAACTGCACAGATATGAGGAATGCTATGACCAACATCACCAACTGTATGTGTCCCTTGACCACTATAGACATGGGGTCTACCACCCCTTTGATACTGCAAATAATCCCTCTTATGATGATCCTTACCACATATCCAACACTGCAATGGTTCCCTACCACTGCCTCTAGCTTACTGCTCTCCACGTCCCTTCTCAATTGTATTGAATCTCTTGTAAGGAACTACATTTTCTTTCTCACTTGCATCTTTAGGTCTTCCTCTCTTTGGTGGCCATTTTCCTTTAGCTTTCCCATTTCTTTTCAAGTCATGCTTAGGCTCAACTTTGCGCTTCGAATACTCATAACAATGCTTCAACTTTCAGATGGACTTATCCAACGATTTAGGCTCATCGAACTCGATTTGGTCTCTATATGCAACTGGCAGTCCACTGATGAATCTCTAAACCTTGGCCTTATCCTTCCTGAGGTAAGGAATATATCTCAACAACTCCGAAAATCTGCTAATATACTCATCATTTATCATAGAACCCATCCACAACTCATAAAACTCCATAGCTCTGTCATCATAGTACCTCTCCAACAAGTACTTCTTCCTGAAGAGCCTTTCAAATGCATGCCAAGTCAAATATTCCTCATGTATACCTTTGAAATTCTTCATGTCTTCCCACCAAATACCAATTTACCTTTGAGACTAAAAGTGACTATCTTTTCTTTCATGTTTTTTGAATAATCATGCAATTGGAAGAATTTGTTCATACCAAGCAACCATGCTTCTGCATCCTGCAATTTCTTCATCTCCCCATCAAAGGTAGGTGGCTTCTCTTTCTTAAACTCATCTGGAAAGTATCCCCTATCACTCCTCCTATAAGGATGATAACGATGATGATCATGATGCCCTTCAGAACCAGAGTTGGAATAATACCTGTGTCTATCACCTCTCCTATCCATATTCCTCTTCCCAAAGAGACAAAAAAACAAAATAGTTCCCACATACTTAAAATGGAGAAATGGATGTAACAACAATCTAGTTGTAACACCCCCTCCTCCCAGGTCCACCCAAGAAACCGACCAGTCGGGGTAAACATGTGATGAGAGAGGCTACTATAAGGGATTCAAATTCCTTGTTGACCTTAAGGAAATGGAACCAACGAAACATATCAAACAAACCCATCCACTTCAGCAACAACACCCTCAGGAGACATGTCATCCACTCATACATCCTATCCCTAAGTCCCACTGATGATTTAATCATTTTAACCCTTGGTCTCTCTCATGTTATAGGCAAGACAGTGACCAAAAGAAAAAGTCGCTCTCATAGGCCTGTGTGCCAGCGTCCCTAGACATTTTCCAGCAAACTTCTGCCAGTGTCCTAGGAATTTGAGCCACTTATCTAGCCTAGAATCCCTGCCTCTGCCTAGAACTTGTTATAACCTTTAGAATCCATCAAAGACATGATGAAAATATAAACAAATCAAAAATCAACCTGAGGACTAGGGTTGAGCATCACCAACTTGGACTGACATTATGTCAAACAATTGGCAACAATGAAACCTACAGGTCTAGGATTAAATACAGAGTGTAAATGACTTAAAGAACTTATGAAACATAACAAGAAGGATCAACTCCTTCTCTATTGAACTATTATAACATCAATTAGGTCTTACATCCATCCTTTTAACAGTTACAAGTAAATACATGAAATAACCATGACATGAACCAATCATTTAACCATGCTTATAACCAGCATAAAACCATATAAATATCAAAGGTATGACAACCATTAAATCCACATATAAACCAGTGCAAAATTAAGAGAACTTAGCTTTTATTAATAATAGGAAAATCCAACTAGGTTTGGGACTTCCACGTACCACTCAACCATAGACATGGCTGAACCAAATCTCTCTTTCAGCCAGTCACCCCCGTGCCATATTCCAAGCATGAATGTGGGATCTCATTGAACAAACAATCCAAGAATAACCAAAGAGGTTAAACCACCTCCACCCTCATCAAACCTTGATCACACCAAAACCGGTGCTCCAATCACAACCGAACCAAACTTGGAATGCCGTCTGGAATCCATCACCATCCTTAAGGAATTTTTCATCTCCTTGTCTCTCAAGCTTTACCACAATCCAATCCTAGATCAATAGGCCCTAAACTGACACCAATCTCTTAGGCTTTACCGCATCCAAACCCAAATCACTAGGCCCTAACTCAAGCTTTACCATGTATCCCACCAAAACTGGTCAAGGGATTCCTATGCCATTCAAAATGAAACTTGAGACCGCCTCTGCCCCAGATTCTGAAATCCATCCAACAAACCAAATCTCAAAACCAAGATAAACTTCCAAACATACCATGGCATCTAGAAAAAGGAAAGGTTAGATTGAAAACCACTATCATAACTCGGCAAAACCATGCCACTGACAACAAGAGAACCATACACCAACATGCAAAGCCATGCATGTCCAAACCAGCTAGGAAATTACACATGCAAAAGGTTACCTGGAAGTATTCCTGCTGAAGTTGCTTGATCCCACTCTTCTTCCTTGATCTGTTCTTTCCTTCCTTCCCTTTGCTTGCTTTTCCTTCCTTGCTCCAAATATAAAGTGCTCCAAGAAAACTCTAAGTGACCAAGAGTGAGAGAGAGAGAGTATAATGAGAGAGTTCCAAACTTGAACTAACAAAAGGTTACCAACTGATCCTCAGAATCCTTTTTATTAATCAGGCCTCTAATTTCTTCATTTTCCATTATTACCTTTAATTTCCTCCTCACATGCAACGTGTGACATTTTACCTTCCTTTTCTCCTATTTTCCTTTATTTTCATAAATAAATGTGCCAAAGATGTCTTTTTTCCTTTTAATTCCTTAGCCTTAGCCTTTTCCAATTTTCCTTAGCCAAAACACACATCCAGTGATGCCCACTAGGATATGTTTGCCCAACATTCAGCATGGAATAAAAGTCCCTTAACCATGGTCTTATTTTTCCTTTATTAATTTTTATTACATGGAATTGTCACCAAGGTTGTTACACCAATGGCCTCTAACAATGGCCCCTTTCCAACAAATTATTCCACAAAATATAAATTTAGCACCATTAAGAACCCCTACCAGAGTACTAACAACAAAATTTGCAAACAAAAGAGAAAAAACAGTCTTGTCCGACTATTACTTTGACAATTAAGAGCAAGGGTGGTTTACCATGATTTGGAATTAAAACCATGGTGATGTATCCTTCCTCAATTATCAATCCTCTACCATGAGCATGAATAGGATGGTTATGGGTCTACAAACAAGGATATCTTCTCGAGTTAACAACTCTAGCTCATATAATGCAGCCAAAACCTCACTTTTTCCCTCTGAAGTCCTTAGTTGTTTCCAATTTTGGATGATTTTCTTTGGGAAATCTCCCAGGCTCCAAGTGATAAAATTGATTTTCTCCACCCATAACTGTAACTTACCAAGGTTAAATTTTCCCCTTGGTGGTGGGTGCACATGCAAGGCAATTATCCCACACTCAATACTCATCATTTTATCAACTTATGGGAATCATGTGTAGTTTCTGAGGCTTCCATATGGGAAACACTATGCAACAACAACCAAAAATTAAAATTTTCTTCCATAAATTACCTTGTTCCTAACAAATTATAATTAACTAATCATTGAAGTACCATCCACCACATACACATATTTTACATCACACACAAAAATTATTGCATACCATGATAGAAACTTAAGGAACTTATCTTAGCACACATATTAGCATGCCATTACATAGTTGAGCCATTTATAAAATTATGTGAATCTCTAGCTAGGGTTATAGTCCATATCCCACAAATTATAAGGTTCAACACACACATACAGAGGCAAGATACACAAATACGAGAACTACCCATCATAAGGTTTACCATCAGAGCATATAAAAACATACAAAGACACCCATAAATTATTTTAGGGAACATAACACATGACATCCTTAAAATAGAAGTATACACAACATAATTATAAAAGAATAACAAGCAATTAACCACGAAACCCTAGAATTAGGTTTTCTCTATATTTTAGCTAAACAATATCAATCATAAGTAGATGAAGTGGTACTGGTAAATCTAAGGCACTTATTTACATAAAATAGACCAACTAGATGTGGGCTCTTCATTTACTTCCCAACCATAAACCGTGTGGCTCATAATCTCAACCATAGGTCACCTTCGAGTTGAGGCAACGACTCCATAAACAACAATAATAAAAAAATCCACTCATCCATAGCCAAGGTGCCAACCCAACAATCATGTTTCTCCAAGGCTCTAGGCACCCTC
Source organism: Pinus tabuliformis (assembly GCA_031772625.1). Lineage (NCBI taxonomy): Eukaryota > Viridiplantae > Streptophyta > Pinopsida > Pinales > Pinaceae > Pinus > Pinus tabuliformis. The sequence goes on from CM062816.1 coordinate 860,728,225, forward strand.
TAGGCTAATTTTCGAGGTGCCAACACAATAGTCGTGTTGCTCCAAGGCTCTAGGCATCCTCTAGGCCATGAATCAACACTAATTTCCCACCAAAACTCCATGGCCTCCAAGCCATAAATAAGGCCAACAAATCCTTGGAGCACCAAGCTCTTAGAGCCAGCATAGGGGCTCACATCATAAACAAGATGCATCCATATGGCATAGTTAACTTAATAACTCTGCCTTAGCCAGTCGAGAGTCCAACCCCCTAGGACTCATTGGCCATCAATCACCAAGACTGTATTTCACCTCATCCAACCATAATTGGTTGAATTCCTGAATTATAGGCAAAACATAACCTTTTATAGATGCATGGCCCTAACTAGCCAAGTGGCACTCACTCGAGCCATGTGGGCCCTAGGGCACACTTTTCACCCAAAAGTGCCCAACTATTGCCTTTTCATCTGGAGTTGCACCCCCCATACTCTTTTTGTGGAGTGGGCTTCACATCTAGCCTGATTTTATTATTATTATTATTATATTTTATTACATTAATTACAATTCAGGCTCTAAGGCCTCACAACCTTTAAAGGCTTATAAATATCCAACCACACTGACCGCACAAATATTTAACATCTACGTGGACACACAGACCTCCTCATATAATTCCAACTCCCAACCGATAGTCCAATTCATTCAGCTCACCATCCTACATAGGAATGTACATTAATTTACAACATTGTAAAAATTCATTTAATTACATCATGAACGGCGAGGGTATTACATTCCTCCCCCCCTTGTTTTATGTGTTGTCCTCACTGCATGTTATATCCTTAGTCTGTTTTTGTTTCTGCCAAATTACTTGAACTCTCACTTTGTAGATGCAAGTCCATGTCCTCGCACATAGTTTCAAGCTGGAGCATCCTCCACATGTTTGGTGCCAACCACACACCAATAGGATGTGGACGTCCATGCGCCATGTTAATGTGTGTGCACTTCTAGCACCACCAACATTACGCATAGAGAACATAAAAAGTAAAATTACATGATCAACGACAATTATCCTTGATTCATATACACATGTTTTTAATTTAAAAAGAACATCATCAATCATACGCACACAAATATTCAACTTGCAATTTTCCTATAATGTGGCAATGATGCAAAAATTCATGCCATGCTAGCATTGTTATGCCTTAACCAAGAAACATTGTTCCTACATACCAACACTATATACCATCCTTGTACGCAATTTCTATATGTACTCCCACATATAACCACCATGCAATCTTACTCACTACCATTGTTGTATACGATTTATGCATGCAACTAACAATTATCCTGCTTTATTGAGATACTATTTTAGGGCTTTTCCTATCATCTGATTGCCAAAACATATGAAATACGATAAAATCATTTCAAGCTTCTCTTTTCTATAATTCTTGGAATTACTATTCAAACTTTAAGCATTTTCGCCTCCAAATCCCTATTAAGTTTCCTATTCTCTTCATTGCAATGATTAATTAGAGCGTGAACTTCTAGTCGAACCTTTTTCAAAGTTGTTTCCAAAGCTACAATAAACTTGCTATGACCTATGACATAACCATACCATAACATGTCAATAGTTTTTTCATACACCTAGCATGGTCCCGTGACCTATCAAGACCTGTTAGAAACCCCGTCACAACCTATCATGAACCATTAGAAATCTTGTTACCATCCAGTAACCAACCAATCACCATATTGTTATAAAACCCATTACTACCTATGATCAAACTACCTATTGTAACCTGCAATGATCTTGCCACCTACCTATGACAAGACTGTTACAACTTATATGGTACCTGCCACCTACCTGGGGAAAATCTAATTATAACCTTGTACAATGGCTATGACCCTATCACCCCCTCGATGACAACCTTCTATAACTTGTCATATGCATGTTATGAAATGTAATAAAATATTTCATAAACCCATCATTAATCCTCACCATAATACCTAGAATTACCATATGTCAACCAGGGTGTTTGTTGAAAATAGCAACAAGAAATAATAAAAATAGAATCCAGAATATTCCAATTTTAATTTGTCCTTGAATTAAAATTGTGAATTAAATTCGAATTTAGTCTCACTAGCTGCTTGGAAATAGTTAATTAATTCATTCTAGATTAATTAGTTTGAGAAATTCAAGTTAGAAGTCTTTCTGTAGTCATGCAACAGTTATCCCTTAAATTAAGGAGATTATCCCTTAATTAAGGAGATAAGATTGAGTTATATTTGAGTTGAAATTAGTTAGATCAGTTTACTGAGTTAAGTCCAGTTAAATTAGTTCCAAACTATTTGAGGAACTAATTGTGAGTTATTAGTGAGTTGATGCATGCATCCACTCAACCAGTGTACTCTAGATAGCTGAAGATTCCCTCATCAAAAACTCATGCATGTCTATTTCGAGAAAGACCTAGTTGAGCTAAATGTCAAGGACAATGTACTATCATTTGCATGTTTTCTCTTATAAAGGAAACTCATGCATGCAGAAGGAATACGGTTCTTTGAGGATTGCGCAGTTTTACAGTGTGTAAGAGCAGTGTTCCACTTTGTGAGGTGAGAATCATCCACTAGGAATATCACAAGGAAATAGGAGCTTGGAGGGCAGAGGAAAAGGCTTGTGAGAAGCCATGTTTGCTTGTGAGCATCCAGGAGGATTGTATTTAGAGCTGGCTAGCTGTAAGAGCGAAGGCTTTGTATAATTCTGATGTATTTCCACCTTGTATGATAATACAGATAGTGGGGTTTTTAGCTGAGGCTTTCCCCAAAGTGTTTTCATGTGTTTTGTGCATTGACTCTTTTTCTTCTGGTTATATTGTTCAGCTCTGATTCAACTCTATCTTTGAGCTTCCGCAAATTGATAGTAGAATTAGATTATAGTATTTTTCTTTGGTTATATTGCATTATCGAGTTAATCTACAGTAAGATTTTCTACATGGTCTTAGAGGTAAATTTGTAGAGAATTTGCAGAATTTCTACAGGATATCAGAGCTAGCTGATCTATAGAGAAATTTCTACATAGTCTCGGAGCCAAGTTTATCGGAGTTTTGAATAGTATACCGAGAAGAGAATTCGAAGTTTGAAGTTCAGGGTTGCAGGTGCAAATCAAATTCTTATCATACTTCAAGGTTGGCCAATGACATTCTATGGCTTGAGACTCAAGTATGCCTTGGAAGGTAGCTCAAATTACATAGCATGAAAAGATCGCATGGAGGCTATATTAGAATACAATTGCTTGAAGGATTTCATTGATCAAGAAATCCCAAAGCCAGCTTCAACTAATGCGCAAGAGTTGGCTGAGTGGAAGAAGTGTGTGGCGAAGGCGAGATAGATCATCCTTGAGGGAGTTCGAGACCATATTTTCTCGAGTCCCCATGGGAAGGATACTCCATATTCAATGTGGAAGACATTTAAGTACCTCTACCAGAACAATGGCGACTAGAGGAAATTGGCACTCAAGGATAAGTTTTGAAGAATCAAGATGGAGCAGGTCGATACTATTTCCACATATTTGAACAAACTCACCACATGAAAAGATGAGCATGGTAGTGTGGGAATAACTATTGTCGATGATGATATGGTGAGCCTCACTCTCCTTGGCCTTCCAAAGAGCTAGAATATCTACCAAGACTCTATGAGTCGAAGGGACAAACTACCATATTAGGAACGACTGTGGTCAAATCTGATGTAGGAGGAGATCACGAGGAGCACATGAGATGGTTCTTCATCCAAGGATGATGATGAAGAAAATTTGGCCTTAGTAAGTAAGGCAAGGAAAGGAAAGGGGAATGTTTCCCATTCCAAATCGAATTCTTCTCATGGAGGGAAGAAGGGTGATAAGTCTAAAGTGAGATGATTTAATTGTCATGAGATGGGACATTATGCGACTAATTTCCCATCGAATAAGTCCAAGAAGGGATCCTCAGAAGGATCAAAAGGTGAGGCATTAGCCTCTCAGTTGGAAATGGAATTTACCCTCATCACATGCATGGTGTTATCAATGATGGGTTGTGTTTGGTATCTTGACAGTGGAGCCTCATTCCACATGACTGACGATAAAAGTTTATTTAGTACCTGGGAGGAGAAAGACCTCAAGATGCACATAGAGATGGGTGACGATGAAAGGTATAGTGTTTCAGGAGTGGGCACAGTTTCTTTTCAGAGGGAGCATGGACCTCTTATCACCTTGACAGATGTGAAATTTGTGCGTGGACTGAAGAAGAACTTGGTATCGGTCGAGATGCTAGAGGACAAAAGCTATGATGTTGTCTTCAGTAAAGGAAAGGCGTTCCTTAGACACATCACCACGAGACAGGTGAAACAGATCGGTTCACGAGTTAAGAACCTGTATGCTCTTGAGATTCAAGATGCATGCAAAGGCTTGAGGAGCAAGGGTTAGAGACTTGGTGGTTGGGAGGGAGAGTAAATTACCTCTCAACATGCAGCCCCAAAAGAAGTCTCAGACAATTGTAGAGGAGCCACAATTGGAGAAATGGGTAGAGGGATCACATGCAGCCATACCTCCAGGTATGAGGTGGGGCGATGTGAAGTGATAGTCTTAAGAAGGCTGAAATTGGGCAGGGTCCATTGAGAGGTTTTATCTCGTGGATCGTACCTTGCTACAGGAGCCCAAAGTACATAGTAGCGGGAGGAATCAGTGGGATTGATGTAGTCAGAGATCAAAGTGACAGAGGCTAGAGTAGTTAGATATTGAAGAGCACAGAGAAGGATTGACAACAGTGAAAAAAGGCAGAGTCAGCCGAAGTGCAAAGTTTTCAGTTAACAGAGGCAATAGCAATCAGAGACTTTGATGACAGATGCATCATACTGATTCAAGTTGGATTTTTTTTGTTTTTGTTTCTGGAGTTGCTGGAGCAACAACACTAGAGAGAAGTGTTGCATGCATAACATTCCAAAGGTTTACGATCGGGATCGAGTTGAATTCCTTTCTTGTTGAGAGGGAGTTTTGAAAATAGCAACAAGAAATGATAAAAATAGAATCCAAAATATTCCAATTTTAATTTGTCCTTGAATTAAAATTGTGAATTAAATTCGAATTTAGTCTCACCAGCTGCTTGGAAATAATTAATTTATTCATTATGGATTAATTAGTTGGAGAAATTCAAGATAGAAGTCTTTCTACAATCATGCAACAGTTATCCCTTAAATTAACGAGATTATCCCTTAATTAAGGAGATAAGATTGAGTTATATTTGAGTTGAAATTAGTTAGCTCAGTTTACTGAGTTAAGTCCAGTTAAATTAGTTCCAAACTGTTTGAGGAACTAATTGTGAGTTATCAGTGAGTTGATGCATGCATGCACTCAACCAGTGTACTCCGGATAACTAAAGATTCCCTCATCAGAAACTCATGCATGTCTATTTTGAGAAAGACCCAGTTGAGTTAAATGTCAAGGATAGTGTACTATCAGTTGCATGTTTTCTCTTATAAAGGAAACTCATGCATGCAGAAGGAATAAGGTTCCTTGAGGATTGCGCAGTTTTACAGTGTGTAAGAGCAGTGTTCCACTTGGTAAGGTGAGAATCATCCACTAGGAACATCGGAAGGAAATAGGAGCTTGGAGGGCAGAGGAGAAGGCTTGTGAGAAGCCAAGTTTTCCTGTGAGCATCCAGGAGGATTGTACTGAGAGCTGACTAGGTGTGAAAGCTAAGGCTTTGTATAATTTTGATGTATTTCCACCTTGTATGATAATACAGATAGTGGGGTTTTTAGCTAAGGCTTTCCCCAAAGTATTTTCATGTGTTTTGTGCATTGATTCTTCTTCTTCTGGTTATATTGTTCAGCTTTGATTTAGCTCTACGTTAAGCTTTTGAAAATTGATAGTAGAAGTAGATTATAATATTTTGCTTTGGTTATATTGCATTATCGAGTTAATCTACAGTGAGATTTTCTACATGGTCTTAGAGGTAGATTTGTAGAGAATTTTCAGAATTTCTACATGGTATCAGAGCTAGCTTATCTATAGAGAAATTTCTACATTGTTCACTTGCCATATGACCCATCACCACATGTACTCAAGAGCTGACTAAAGGCCTGTCACAACTTGTATACAAAGCCTATAAAAAAACATGTTACAATTTTCCGGAATTTTTCCATAGGTCGGTCATGACACCCTATATAGCTCTATGACCTGTCATATCTTGCATACGAAACCTATTAAAAGACTTGTTGTATACCTGCTACAATCATAAGACCTGTTAAAACCTGTTATAAACATGTTATAATCTGCGACAAAATCTGTCATAACTTGGCATTCATTTTTCACTAACTTGTGACAAAGTTGTAGTGACCTATGTTTAGCCTTGTTAATCCTATATATTTCCTGTCACTTATCTGTGATATTCCTACCTATGTCTAGTCTATCATAAACTATTAGACAACTGACCTAATCCTATTACATCATGTTTAGACTTGCTCTTTGACTCATTGTGCTACCTTCTTGGGTTCCTTTTGATATCATGGTAAAATTTCTATTACTGCCATTTCCAAGAAAAGGTTCATAAAATCCTTGTATGCTAATTATGAATTGAAAATTTTGAAATAACATTGGTCTAGTTAAGGCTTTGCAGCTGATTCAAATACCATTGTGCTTAAAAGACTGATATAATATTGTTACAAACTTGCTGGAAATACTAGCGCAAGTCCCACTTCCTTAAGCAGGAAGACACATTGGATAGCACCCTGTTCTCTTTGCAAAGTCCATCTATTTGAATTATACCCCAACTAATAGAATGAGATAAACCACTATTTTCTATCTTCTTCTCCTTGATTTTGACAACCCAACCACACTGATGAACTTTGCAATGTCCCATTTGTGAAGTAAAGAAAAATACTAAATGAAATTGGAAACTATTTGTCTTTACAATGTCAATGTTTGGATAGAATGAAACCCAAAATAAAATAAAATTATCTAAAAGCCAACTGAAGCCATGGATTATACCTGTTTGTTCCGGGTATGCTATCATTGTTGTAACCAGATTATATTTACCGGTGCAACCATCTTGAATTAATATTTGTTAAACTGGTAACTACTTAAGTATGAAAAACTCAAATAATAACACCTTCCATTGACATCATAATGGGAAGAATTCAGTTATTCTTGCCGACTCATACAACTTTCCTCATAAGATGATTAACTATAATGGTTCTGAAAAGCATGCTCTATCTAAAATCTAGACAATGAGATTGAAAAGGCTCCAAAAATTGAAATATTGACTTTTTCAACTGAATTTCTATGATGCTCATACCACCACCAACCCTCGTCTAGTCTAATGCGCATAGAAAGCTAAAGATCCAAAGATTCGATCATGCTCAAAAGAAAAACGAAAAAAACTCCAACTTAGAAACATCATGACAGAAGGAACTGGAATTTTCATCTTTAGACGCACCAAGCTAGCCAACTTAGTAAGATTGCCATACAACGATCCTCGAAACCCTCCTTTAACAATAACCACACCAAGCGGAAGTGGTTTTCCAACAACACCGTGCATTTCCTCTTGCAATCTACCACATGGGGTCAAACAAAACATGTGCACTCGAGAATGTATTTTCAAAGCAAAAAGCTATATGGTATTACTGGTATTTTACACTGGAGGTAGCCTATTAGAACAGTGGAAGCAATGCATTTCAACCGAGTGTATGTTTTTGGAAGGTGCCCACCATTATTTTGAGATAGTCCCATCGACGAGAGGTTGATATCGTGGTATCATGAATACACTTGTTGAGATGAGCATGAAGCTCCACCTTAGAAAGATAATGACACCACTTTTCTAACTCCTCTGCCATTACGCTAAAGCTTTACAGAGAAGCTTTACAATTTTTAAATATTTCTTGTAAAATGCAGGTCAGGGACCAAAACAAATGGAAGCGCAATTTATGGAGGAGTCCAAAGCAGTGCATAAATTAAACTGAATGAAAACTAAAGGAATACTTTTATATATATATATATATATAAATGAAACTTGTGAAGAAAAGACTTTTAAATGTTTCAGGTAATTCATGAATTAAATTTTAATAACAATATAATCTGAACAAACAAACAACTTAAAAGTATTCCAATAAACAACTTTGATTTGTTACATTGGGTTTAAAATCAGTATAAATCTATTCGAGAGTGATAAATTTTAAATACAATATAATTTCAATGAACAAACAACTTAAAAATATTTCAATAAATAACTTTGATGTGTTACATTAGGTATAAAATCAATATAGATCTATTAGATCTAGCAATAGTCTAGAGGATTAAATTTCCGGAAATAAAAATTTATTTTTAGAATGCAAATTTTTATTTTGGGAGATTTGATCTTTCTATACTCTTATTAGACCCAATGGATCTATACTAATTTTATACTCAATGTAACAAATCAAAGTTGTTTGTTAGAGTATTTTTAAATATGTATTTCATTGTTTAATGTATAGAATAGATCAAAATTTACTTGGGCATAAAATAGAGAGATTGCTTAAAAAAATTTAACTGTAATTTTTTTTTTTTGCCAATTGCTTTATATAATATATATATAGTTATTTTTAGGTTTTAACAACTTGATTTCTCTATAAAATTGATATAAGATTATGTTGTTTTATATGGACATTGAAATATTCTATTTATGGTGGAGATTGAGGGTGAAATATTTTTACCAAATACTTATATTCATTTTTTGTGTTTTATTAACTCTCATGGTTTTTTTTTAAAGGGACACGGGTCAACTCCAAGTTGAACATGAACATACTAACACATCTCTCATACTTGGATGTAGAATATGCCTCTTGCCTCAGCAAACTTACCTCTACAAAATTTATAAAAACAACAACAATATTTATAACCATAATTTCTCTTATATTACTAACTGGATTATAATGTCTCTCATAAATATAAACTCACAACAAACTTTTTGCAACTCTCGGAACCACAAAGAATGACAAAGAATGGTCAACTGTGGACAAAATTATGCAAGAATAATTTCATCGGGTGTTTCCCATGTGAATTAACGAGAATTTTGACATTGCGTAAGACATTTTCAACATCATAGGCATAAAAATTGCAAATGCATCTACCGTGATTAGGGCCATTTTGGCTCAAAACTCTAAGATCCATTTTGAAAAAAATCTGTAAGACACCCCTTTAATTGATCTGAGGTGGTTACTAGGTTACCCAAATCTCATCATGATGCGCTTACGAGAAGAGATAAGTTCAAGACTTTCATAATATTATATTTCATATATATATTTTTATATTTTTTTTGGTCAACTTTCCTTCAAGCTTGCCTAATATTCGTGAACCAACTCCCCTTGGCACACGCTTCAAAATGAAAGCAACAACCCTACGATTGTAGCAAGCTTAATTTAAACATCATCTACAGTGGCTATCATCTTCTCAGCATCTACAGGATCTAGGCTCTTCTTGGCCCGAGTGAACACTGCATAAATGAATGATATCTATTGTAGGTATCCTTATATCAACTTTGCTCCTTTGCATGAGCATTTGTTTCCTACCATAATGTCTTGACTTCCATACTTTTATGAACCATAGATGACACTATACTGTTGATGAGCCTCATCATTGGGTAACTATATGGACCTTAATACACCTCCAAGCTTATGTAAATTGACTCTTCTCATAATTCCTTACATATTTTGATTATATTTTGCTTAATGAGATGAGTAAAAGTGAGATTTTATGCCTAGTGGACTAATGTGCATTGATTGCGGGTTTTTGAGAGAAAATCATGGTAATTTTAGCTAATTAAAGGCAGAAACTCGAATGAAACAAGGATGAGAGATTGTAGGAGATATATCCTCCTAATTTACTCCTCACTCATTCGAATATTTCTCCATCAAATCACACTTGCTCGGAGTTGCAAGCAACTGAGTCATGAAGATCAAAAGGCAGCCGAGGCAGTGACAGTTAAAGAGCCAGTTCATCTTGAGTTAGGGAGGCGAGCCTCCCTAGATTTAATGAAGTAATTGGAGACTTTAATTGTATAAATAAGGAGGCCTAGAGCCTCATTAGGATTCGAAGTTTTGATGTAAAATAACTAAGCATTTTTCAAGTTCAAGACTTGTGGAAGACATTCTTATGCAATGTTTTGATATGATAATGAGAATGACCATTTCCTTGATCCAACACTGAGTTGACTCATAGGGCTGAAGCTCTTGGGTTAGGGCCCAACCCTAGTAGAAAAGGCTCCTCTTCTTGTATTTGTATTCTTAGTTGATTTCATAGATTAATGGTTGAATTGTCTTTAGCATTTTTCATTGCAAGTAGTTATGGATTTGATTATTTTGCTTCTATTTGTGCATTGCTTTAGCAGTAGATTAGAAAGATGAAGGAATATCAAAAAGTTGTTATTAGGTGGATTTGGCCTCACTCCTCCCTTCAGGGACCATGGTTTGAGGAAAGAACTCCTATGCGGCCCCAAAAAGACAAAATTCTGATTTCTCATGGAATTTAGGGTTTTTTGTTATTTAGGACAACATTTTACTAGTTTTCAAGAATAGGATTTAATTGTCATTTTTGATGTCTTTAGCCTTGCATTAGGTCTCACAACTGTTTCACATTATTCTGCAAGTTTTCCCATGCATGAAATAGGCAACAACTCATGAAATTCATTTTTTCGTTAGTTCTTAAAGATCTTTCTTGTTTACATGATTCATGGATAAATGTCAGTGATTGATGCAGTGCAAGAGTTTAGTAGTGCGAAGAGATTTCATGACCAACAACCTCATCCTAAGCTCATCCATCCATGATCATCACTTTTTCCACTAAGTCCCTCACCAAATTCATCATTCAGCCATAAGAACATTTCTCCAAGCTTGTTGAGCAAATCCAATGATCTCACAAAGTCTATTTTGAGCTCGAAATCAGTCCTAGCCAATCCTTTGCCTCATTCCTCCCACCATTCACCTTCCCTAAGCCCTATACCACCTTCCAAATCCCTCCTTTTTCTCTCGGCTGGATCCTATAGGAATACAAGGGATCTTGTAGGAGCATTAGGACATCCTATAGGTTGACTTGTAGTGGCCTGTTTTGAGGCCGAATTGTGGAAAAAGCACCTAGGAAGATAGGAGAAGACCCATACTTGCCTCCCAAGCCATCTGACCATTCACCATCATCCCTAATCCACCTACCACATCACCAAGAGAAGTTAGCATTCACATTTTCACACAAAAAAGGACAAAAAGGAAAAAGAGTTATTGTGTTCATTTACATGCACAACAGTAGAATGTTTGGATGTTTCAAATTGCATGCCTAGGATAGTAGGATTACACACATGTTAACTTAGCATTATTTTAGAGAAAATCTTCTTAGAAATAGTTAGATGAATGGTGTGTTTAAGCATTTAATTTTAATCTTTTCCTTACTACAGTAGACAAGATTTCATTTAGTGCAAATTTCCCTTTTTCTCATTGGTAATCAAGCTTCTTCTGAATCAATAGAAGGCTAGTTTGAGAAACCATAGTGGTCTATCACCATCTTAGCAGTGACAAAGAGTGGACCCATTGCATCTACTTGTGTATACAACACTGTCACCTCCAAGTTTGTACGAACCCTGGGTTGATAAAGTAAAGTTGGTAGCCCCAGGAGTTGCAGCATTCTTGCTGCAATACTGGTGCTCATCAGTTTTTGGCGTTGTTGCTGGGGAGGTGTCTGAGTAAGATGTGATTTCTACTTTCTCTCTTCCATTTATTATATGTGACATTCTTCTATTAGTTTCATTTCTACAAAAGTAATTGTAAGTTAGTTTTCTTTCTTTCCCATTCTGCAAGTGATATTTCATTCAAGCAATTAGTTTTCATTTAGTTTGTGATTTCAATTCTGCAATTAGTCTCAAAGCTTGAAAAAACACAAAACAAAAAAACTTCTTTCATGCCTCGCAGGAATAGGGATAACTTAGGGAAATTTCTATCAAATACCCCCACCACTTCCAACAGCGAACCTTCCCTCTTCTTGGGTGGTTGTGAATTGGAGGACCCCTTAGGTGAACAACCAGAGATATTTGAAGAGCCTATAGGGGGAGAAGAAGAAGGAGAACCCATTCCAACTGACCTAATGGCTGAAAATAGAAATGACAGAGGAGATAGAGAAAGAATTGAGGGTGCCTTTCCCATCAAAGAAACTAATGGGGATACCAAGATGAAAAACATAAGCCCCTCTACTCTTCCTCATTTCCATGGCCCGACCTCATAATATCTAGACACTTTATTGTTTGAGTTTGCTATCATATGCAAAACTTACGATTACACCACTGATGAGCAGAAGTTGAAACTATTCCCATCCACTCTCAAGGATTCAACTCTGCATTAGTTCATGGGTTTACCTGGGGATAACATCACAACCTAGGCTCAGATGCAGCAAGCCTTCAACAACAAGTATCAAGACTACTGCAGGTCCAAAGACACTAAAGAATAAATTTTTAGGATGACCTTAGGGCATGATGAATCCCTAGATGATTATGAAGAAATATTCCAGCTTAGCTATAAAAGGGCCAGGTGCACACTTGATCCTAAGTCACTGAAGCTAGTCCTACTTGGAGGGGTAATGGAATACCTTCTGGATGCCCTAAACCTGCTAGCAGGAGGGGACATCTACCAACTACGCTATGAAGATATCAATATTATCTTTAGGAATCATTCTAGGGCATCTAGGAAAAAGGGTAGGGGTAGTCAACCAATGACCATGCCATCCTCTTCCAACACATCCATAAAAGGTGAAATTGGAAATATGCTGGAAGATTTCAAGAGTGAAATGCTGCAAACCCTTGCCCTGTAGATGGACACTATGCACATCAAGAGAAAGTAGCAGGAAGAAGAAAGAGCATTAGCCATCTTCTGCCCTATATGCACAAGGAGGCACCCTAGGAATGAATGTCCATTAAACCTAATTGAAATTTGCTTGGCCTGTGAAGAAAATCACCCCACAGACAAATGTCCTTCTCTACGGGACTAAAAACTATGCATCAGGGAACTGAAGGGGTGACTGAACAACTCTTCTACATAAATCAAAGGAGACATCATGGGCCTCAGTCATACCAGTAGGGTATGCAAGGGTCATCACATGCATATTATAACCCTAACCATAACACATCCATTCCCTCTTGGGCCCCCCCTGCTCATCCCTCCTGGTCTATACTTCCTCCTTGGTCTTTTGCACCTCAGTACCATTCCCAACCAACCAGCCAGTCATTTCAGCCATATGCTCTGCCACAGCCTCAGTGGAATACACCATCCCAGGGGTGGAGGCCCCCATACAACAATGCTCCAGCTTTGCTGCCTTCACGTCCTACTCAACCACAACTCTTAAACCCTGCTCCACCTAAACAACCTTAGATGCCTGCCCAGCCAAATTTGAACCCGAACAACAGACATACACAACAAGTGTACAATGGAGAGACATCTACCCTACTTATGTTATGGAGATTAAGGAAATAAATTTGAGATTTGGGAGAGTACTCCCCGAAAACTAACCTCCACCTCCACCTCCACTTAGGGAGAGTGAGGAGTAAAGAGAGGAAAGCATGCCTAGAGTGAATCCACCACCTTTTCTTGAGAGATTAACTCATCCACTCTAGCTTACCCCAGAAAAGAATGAACTTCTGGGTGAATTGAAAAATATATGTGTCAAAATTCCACTTCTCCAAGAAACCAAGGATGTACCTATTTACAACAAGTTGATTAAAGAGAAGTGTTTCAAACATCCAGGGAGGTGAAAAAGAGACACCCCTACCATTAATGTCAATGGGGTAGGTAATTTGCCCAAAGTATTTGGACCCTGCAAGGCTTGTAGTATATGTGCACATCAATGGTAATATTATCCCACACACTTTGATTGATCTTGGGGCTGCCATTAATGTAATGACTAAGGACACCATGCTCAAACCCAATCTCTAGGGTTCATTGAGAAAGACCATAACAGTCTTGCAACTTGCGGACCGTTCCACAGTGACCCTTGAGGGGATTGTTGAGGATTTTATGGTCTCCATTGACTCTTGGGAGTACCCTGCAAAATTCCTAGTTCTCCAGCCTAAGGCCAAGCTTACTGGTTATCCTCTCATACTCGGGAGGCCTTAGTTAGCCACTTTTGATGCCTACATCAGTTGCAGGGATGGAAATATGACTATAAAAAATAGGCATCTATCCAAGCAGTTAGTCTTGTACCCTCCTGCTCAGCCATCTCTAGAACATGACTTACCTTTATGGCTAGAGGAGGATGAAGAATATGAAGTTTACTCAGCCCAACTCTATACCTTAGAAACAACCATGGGAGGAGGACAACCGGATGAAGGTGATATGATTGAGCACATACTCCAAAGTCTAACTCCCAACACCTTATCCTTAGAGGAAGTAGTAAAGGAAACCAAGAGCAACCATCAGAGTTATTTATGATTAGCTAACTCAAACCATACCCATGTCAAAACCATAAAATTTGGCCCTAAAATAACTTTGAAAATCAACCCCTCTCTTTCTGTACACCAAGAAGAAAAATTGTGCAACATGCTAAGGAAAATTCTGGATGCCTTTTCTTGGAGTTACAAGGAAATGAAGGGAGTGCAGCCCTCGATGTGTACTCACCACATTTATATCAAATAAGGTTGCAAACCCATCTGAAAACCCCAAAGGAGAATGAATCTAGCTCTCAAATATATAGTCATATAAGAAATGCAAAAATCGCTGGACGCAAGATTCATTTACCCTATCACGGAATGTGAGTGGGTTTCTCCTTTGGTGTTGGTTCCAAAGAAAATTGGTAATTGGAGGATTTTTTTTGATTATAGAGAGTTAAACAAAGCAACAAAGAGGGACCATTTCCCTCTACATTTCATTGACCAAGTGCTAGATGGATTGACAGGGAAGAATTTTTTCTCTTTTTGAGATGGGTTCAGTGGGTACAATCAAATCTAGACTAGCCAAGAAGACCAAGATAAAACCACCTTCACTTGTCCTTGGGGTAATTTCACTTATAGGGTCCTTCCTTCTGGCCACATTCCAGAGGGCAGTCCTGAGTATCTTTGCCAAGCTATTCCATGATGCAATTGAAATTTATATGGATGATTTTACATCCTATGGGTGTGATTTCTAGGAGGCTCTGTCCAACATGGGTAAGGTGCTGAAAAAATGCATTGAAATGAACTTGTCCCTTAGTCCCGAAAAATGTGATTTCTTGTTGGTTGTAGGGACTGTTCTAGGTCATTCAATATCGCAGAAAGGACTGCAGGTGGACCCAAATAAGATATCCATCATCCAAAGGGTCCCACCTCCATAAAAACAGAGGGATGTCAAAAGTTTTCTAGGTTTAGCTAGATACTATAGGAGATTTATAAAAGACTTTAGCAAGTTAAATTCTCCTTTGTTTGGGTTATTGGCCAAAGACTCTGAATTTTTATGGTCAGAAAGTTGTCAAGAGGCCTTGGACACCGTAAAGGACAAGTTGACCACTGCACCTATTCTCTGAGGCCCAAATTGGGCCCTTCATTTCCATATACATGCTGATGACTCTCACAAATCCGTAGGAGTAGCTCTAGGCCACATAGATGACAAGTTACCTTATGCCATTTACTTCATCAGTAAGAATCTGTCAAAGGCCGAATTGAACTACATAATGACTGAAAAGGAGCTCCTAGATGTTGTGCATTCATTGAACAAATTTAGGCATTACATTACAGGTTACCAAACATTTGTACATACTGACCATGCTGCAATTAAATACTTGATGAATAAACCTGATGTAAATGCCCGGATTATTAGATGGTTACTTTTATTACAACAATTTGATCTAACTATTATTGATAAGCCTGGCAAGGAGAATGTTGTTGCAGATTTTTTATCCAAATTAACTTTGCCTGCAGCGGAAGAAGGAATGGTTGATGATCAATTATTGCATGAACACTTATTTGCCATTTCAATTCTCTCTCCATGGTTTTCTAACATAGAAAATTACTTGGTGTCTACACAGTTTCCACTAAACTTGTCCTCCAAAGAGAAGAGAAAGATTGTGAGGAAGAGCACCCCATTCACTTGGATTGGGGGCAACCTCTTCAAACTAGGCCGGATCAAATTCTGAGAAGATGTGTCAGGGAGGAGGAAGTCTTTGACATCCTTCTGACTTGTCATGATGGGCCTCATGGAGGTCACTTTTTAGCCAAGAGGATAGCGTTCAAGGTTCTACAAGTTGGTTATTACTGGTCCACTCTTCACTAGGATGTGAGGAGGTATACTAGTCAGTGTGATTGGTGCCAAAGGATGGGAAAACCTACCCAAGGCATGAAATGCCTCTACCACCTCAAGTGACTTTCGAGCCATTTGACAAGTGGGGCATGGATTTCATTGGACCCATTGACCCTCCATCGAGGAAAAAGCAGTACATCGTTGTGTGCACTGACTATTTAACCAAGTGGGTTGAAGCCAAGGCCATCAAAGTAGCAACATAGGAGAAAGTAGCTGAGTTCTTAAGGGAAAATGTATTTTATAGGTTTGGGTACCCTAGAGAACTAGGTCACTAATCAAGGTAGCCATTTTACATCTCACATGATTGAAAATTTGTTAAGCCAGTTGTTGGGTAGTAGAAGCCCCACGCAATGGTTAGGAAGCTCGAAGCCAGACATTTTGGGTAAATTTAGGGTAAAGACTCTGCTAAAAGCATGGAGCGCGAATTATAATAGGTTCAGTAAAAGGGTAGTCCACCTAAAAATAATGTAAAGAAATGTAAATAGAGTCAGCCTGTGCAGGGATCGTAGGCCATGGAAGGGTATAAATAGAGCGAGGCTCTATGGGTAGAGGGAGTTGAGTTTGGATAGTTATTCTAGAATATGTAATGTAATGGGTTTTTGAGGAAGATAGTTTGAAAGTGTCTATAAGTTCAAGTCAAGGGTTGGGGTAGTAGGTAGAGGCTCTACAGTTGTGTGCGCAGAGGCCTGGAAAGTCTGCAACTGTGTGCGCGGACCCCTGCAACTGAGTGCCCAGGGTGGATCTGAATGTATTGAGGATAAGTGGAAATAAGATAAGTTTCTTATGAAATTATGAATTCCTTCTGAGTTGTCGCGAATCTAACTTTCATAATATCTATTTAATTTAATCTGCCTATTGTATGAATGAATGTAAATCTGGGTTCATTTTAATGCGCGAATCAGTTGTGTTGGTTAAATGTTTGCTTAAAGATCCTGTTAAGTTGTAACTGCATCCTCCAATAGAATAGCGCACTAATAAGAAAGATATAAACAATCTAGATCCGTGTGAATACCGAGCAGCGCGGAGCTTTAAACCAGTGCGCGAAACCTCCAGATCACAGCAAGACATCCCTAGGGTGTGGAAACCTGGTTCCAACACCCTCCCCTGCTACCTCGGGTGAGACTTCAGTCCGCGCTCTGCGGGCTGTTGCCAAAAGGGCCGGTAGATGCGGGATTTGTTTGGCTAAATAACTCTTCCGAACCTGGGTCAAGCCCATATAAGCCAACAAATGGTTCCGTTGTCGGGACCGGGATCTGCCTAAGGGGTGTCTAATGTGGGAACACTGGAATCCTACAAAGAAAGAGCTTGAAGATTGGTGGGATCTAAAGCTTCACGAGTTCACGGTTAAGGAAAATAGAAACTTGCAGATATTAGAGGAACAGTGGTTGGATCGCTATATATTCACGGATATACACGAGATCTTCTTCGTAACATTTCCGATAGAATTGTACGAGTGGATCGCGAAGTTAGTTGATAGTGTGGGGAGGTGCAGATTAGATTGGTCGATAGTGTGGACTCCAAAATTGGTGTGTAGGTTGGAAGCCACCGAAGATAGACTTGCGCATGTGGTAGATCACTGGTTAGATCAGATCATAGGGGGATTTACCACTGAATTCATGATAGATACAACTAAAAGTTATAGCGAAGCAGAAAGGAAATTTCTCCAAGGACCGTGGGGTAGGTACATCAATTCATTGAATATGTGGATTAAGATGTTGTTGTGCGAAAAATAGATCCTGCGCGTATATTGATGTCTGGAGTAATGCGGAGCGGAAGGGTTAATGAAGAATAGGAGAAGTAGAGAACAACCCTTTGATTTCTATCTCATAGGAAAGCGAGGAGGATCTCACTAGGTTCTCACCAGGAAGTGCGGTCCAATTGATTAAAGAATGCTTCCCACTGATACCACCTCCGTCTACACTGCCACCCGCTTCACCCACGTCGAGTCCATCCACACCAACACCACCTCCACCCCCTCCACCACCGAAAGCTGGGATGGCGACTGCAGTCAAGTTATCAACATTTTAGGGTGTAGGGAATGAAGATCCAAGTCAGTTATGGTTTGTGATAAAATCTGTATGGGACGCGCAAGGCATAATAGATGAAAACATTAAAAAGGCCACGTTGGTCAGTGCACTACAGGACCGTGCACTGACATGGTACATAAAATACTCAACTAACCATCCGAATGAGGGAATAGTGGCGATCCAGGATGCGCTTAATAAAGAGTTTGGCCGACCAAAGTCTGAAGCCCAGTCGGTCATTGGGTTCAAGGAGATAGCAATGTTGCTTGGTGAAACTCCGTGGGATCTGGACCAAAGGTTAAAGAGTACTATTCGCGAAGCTAACATGACTTTGACAGATGGGCAGCATTGCGCATGGTTTGTGGTGTCATTGATACCCCATCTGAGGATGGCTTTGTCACAACATAAGATCTCAACCCAAGCCAAGGCACTGGAAACAACAATGAGGTTACATGCGACCCCAATACTGGACGCAGGGTTGGGAGTTCAAAAAATCCACGTGCAACTTCAAAACTTGAGTCTGGAAGTGTAAAGCTTAAAGAAAGGAAGAGTGTCCTAACCAGAGGTACACCTGGAGGTAGGTTGTATTAAATGTAAGAGCCAAACGCACGACAAGGACCATTGTCCTATCTTCACGAACTATCTGGCGGGAGGAGGTCCGATGCCATTAAAAGTAGAAGTACAAGCATGACCAAGTGCTACGCCTATGCTCTGGTGCACGATTTTCCAGGTGGGAGGGAAGCATGCGACAGATAACTGCCACCTCTTACAAAAGTATACCCAGACCTCACAACGGTTGTATTGTAACTTTTGTCGATCAGTAAGACATGATGAGCGAACGTGTCAAAGTTATAACTTAATGCTAGAAAGAACCCCAGCCGACTGGGTACAGACAGAAGTACAGGGTGGATTTCAAGGATGCAGATGGAGAAGAGGATTGGGGCCTGGACAGGGCCGCAGACAGTTAATTTATTATAATTGTGGTGGAAAGGGACACTACGCTCGCGACTGCATGAACCGAACCAGGATCTCATGCCCCTACTGTGATCAGTTCGATCACGAATTGGTAGACTGTCCAACCTTAATTTCCTAATTGAGCGAAAAGGGAGTACTCCAATCTCCACCAACCAAGAATATCCAGATGATGCGTGTGGAACCTCGTGAAGAGGACCCTAGTATAAATATGGTACTAAGAAGCGGCATAACTGTAGGAGGGAATGAAGGCGGGAAGAGGTGCGACCTACCTATGCATGAACATAACATTGAGCTGGAACATGGGAAGATGGGGAAAAGAGAAGCTTAGCATAACTTTGCGAAAGATTCTACCCCAGGTAGGAGGGATCAAATTGAGGCAGGAGTGGACCCCTCCATGATCACTACCTTTCTCGAAACCTGCATGAAATTGTTGCGCGATCGTAAGGCTGTTCAAGGATTGCAAGAATTGATCACCAAGTGCACCAAATCCAATGACTCCAGGTTGTCCGAAAGATAGGAAGACATGTTATGCACACCAGATGAGAGATTAGACTGACCATGCAAATCGGTGACTATGAAATGGATCAAGTCATCCTGGATTTAGGCTTGGATGCAAACGTACTGCCTAAACAAACTTAGGAATGTATGGGCAAGCCCGCACTGCAATGGTCCCCGATTCAATTACGAATGGCCAACCAACAAAAGATCTTACCAATGGGCTGATTTCAAGGAGTGACGGTGGATATCGATGGCGTAAGTACCCAAACCGATTTTGAAGTCATAGATATTGTTGATGACA